>PVKB01006667.1:0-55113 GCA_004027205.1 Ctenodactylus gundi
CAGGTGGCTGTTCGTCTCAGGGCTCCTCTGACCAGAGCCTCAACATCACCTAAGACCTATTATCTCGGGCCCCTTCCCAGGACGCCGGGCGTGGGCGCCGCACGCTGCATTTTAGTATCATTTCCAAGTCCATCTGATTATGTAAAGAGGACTCTGATTCTCTGGGCAAGCTCACGATTGGCTCTTAAAACCCAAGAGCAAAATACACAAAAAAGGCGAGATCAAATAGCAGAAAGCAGTCCCGGGCTTTCTGGGCTGTATTTCCCTTATGCAAATACCTGCACGGCTGAGATAAAGGTTTCACTGGAATCCGCAGAAGTCCTGGGACACACAGATAATAACTTCCATTCTCCTAACACGATTACGCACTTTCGACAGGGCGTTGTTTATCGGCCTAATCAGGTTAGGATGTCTCCATCCTGACCTACTTGTTACGCAGAACAAGAAAAATAAATAGGCTTCTTAAATGACAAACTCCTCTAACGTATGATCACTGGAAAAAGACCTGCTGAATGGAGAAGGAACTCGGCATTCACTCTCAACTCGGGGTTTTTAAACAAAAAGAGCTCTTAATAGCTCCACGAATAAAAGCAAAGGTGAACTGACATTTTAAAATACAACCGCAGCTAATGTATTTGCTGTGTATGTATTATTTGAAGAAGATGCCAAGACGTTTGTCTGTTTAGGGTTCAGGTCAGCTTTGGGAATTAACAAATAAAGGTGTCAAACATAATGGATCAGGTATTTGTCTTGAGTTAAACCTAAACAATTAATGTGCTGTGTGAGCACATAAACTTACCAGGGCAATCCAGAGAACCTCATCACTCACCTTTAATCCTTTTTTAATCTTTGGGATGAAAGCAGAGACTTCAGGCCAGGATTTCATAGAAGCATTAGGGTTGGACACCACTTCCCCAGTGAAGAAGCTTGAATTGATCCCCACCAGTATGCCATAAGTTTATTAATACCACAGTTGGGACCAGAGAGAGGCAGGAGCCACGTTTCCAGAAATGACAAGCACTCTCTCACATCTTGAGAATCAGTCAAAAAAATTATCAGTGTTGGCAAATTTAGTGTAAAAGTTCATATACGTTTGTGACAGTCGGTTTTTGTTCCACACTGGAAAGTTTGGCTGTTAGTCCAGGACAAAAGTGGCCAAGACGGTGACCATCTGTAACCTATGTTATTTAAGGTGCAGTTCATTCAGCGATTCATTCTTAAGTTGGAAAAGATACAATTTAGAAAATGTTTCTGGTCTTCAAAGGAAGATCCACTGGGTTTTTCTTTCTTCTTTTAGCTCCATAAAATACAAGTAGGACCAGCTGGGAAAAAAATAGGGAAGCTGAGTGAAGACTCATTAAATATTTTTCTTGTAATTTGAGCTATCACAGATTAGAATAAAATACTTCATGAGGTTACCATTCCTTCAGTATCTGATCAGGGAAGGGAGTGAAATGTATGGATTTTCTGCACTGCATGAAAATAAAAAAATGGATGAAGAAAATAGTGCACAAGAGCAGGGATCTGCAATATTGAGCAAGTTGGTTCTTCTATCATTTAGTGCTCTCATCTGTAAATCTGAAGAGAAATAGTTACATTTTAGGACTGTTGTTAGGTTGAAACGAGGTGAGATACATCATTCACTCTGGCACACAGCATATTTCTAAGGAAATAAAACATATATACAACTAATGCCATAGTAATAAAAAGACTAGCAATGAACATCATAATAACTGCTCTACAACTAACTGCTCCACCACAAGAAGGAAAGCTTTGGGACATGCCTCTTATTTTAATTAGGATCGTGGCTTGCTTGGCAGACAACAGGAACCTGAGGCCATTTCAGTACATTTGCACTTCACTAGATGGGTGACATTGGACAGTGACAATTGGCCTTGGTGTCTTTGGTGGATTATATGATTATCCTGTCTTAGTTCCCTTCCAATTGCTATAACAATGTACCTGAGACCGGGTGTTGTATCTAGAAAAGACATATGTAGCTCACAGTTCTGAGGACTGGAAATTTAAGCTTTGGTTGTCTCTGGTGGAGACCACGTATTGCATTATAATAGGACCGAAAAAGGGGAGAGCAGGTGGGTGAATACAAAGGGGACAAAACACAAAAGGTGGCCTTGGTTTATAGCAACCCACTCTCCCAACTGCAAAGCCAGTCTCTGAGGGCAGCAGGAATCCCTCCTATTAACCTACTCACCTCTCAATACTGCCACATGGAGACTGAATTTCTAGCACTTGTATTCCACGCGAAAACTTCAAACTGCAGCATCTCCGTTATTCGCTATTATTGTTATTAGTTAATATTGTTATTATTCCCTGTTCTGTATAGATAATACATCCCACCCATTGCCACATGGCTTGTTCCTCCAGGAAGGAAGAGCATCCTTCCCCATTCACCATCCAACTGGAGGGCATGCCTACCTGACTTAGTTTGGCCAGCAGCCTGTGAGCAGACATTGAGAGTAAGACAAGCAGAAGAGTGAAGGCAACACATCGGCTGGCTCTGAAAGCCTTGTTGCTCTTTTCCCTGCTACAGGTTGAAACAGAGACAGGAAATGTACAGGTTCTTCCTCCCATCATCATCTTGTAATGTGAAACCCTGAGGAATAGAGCCACTGCTCACAAAATGCAGTGACTGCAGGAATGAAGGTTTGTTATTGTGAATGAATTGGGTTTTATAATTGTTATGGAAAATGAAGTTATATCACATGGTTATGGCATATTTGGTTAAAATGCCATCTAAGTTAACGTGGAAGATAGTGGATGTATCTACTGAACATCTGGCTTTAGGGAAAGATATGACAAAGCGAGGAATTTTCTGGGATACTTGGGTTGTTATTTTTAGCTGCTCTGACCAGGTATTATGAGAGTAAAAGAAGATCAATCAAGTTGGGATGAAAATATGTGAAAAGAATGCTGAAATTCAAGTGTAGAGAGAGAAAACCTAAAAATTACTTCTAGAAGAGTTAGAAGATGCAGTTTGTTATCAATCTACAGTCAGAATGAAAATATTGAGACATGCTTGGGCAACAAAACTTAGATTTGATCTCAAAAGCAAATCTTGAGCATGGTGATCACCTCCTTAGTTAAGCATGGCAAGTGGTTTAAAACTGGTCATTGTGACCATTGAAGAGATTATGTCAATTTGAGGGAATCAGGAACCACACCTAGATTAGGGTTTGGGAGCCATGCCTACCTAGATTGGGAATTGAGAACCAGCCTGGATTAGAGTGTGAGTGATTTCTGGGCCGGCCAATGAGGGAAGAGCACCCACCCAGATGTGGGAGGGCCAACTGGAACTCCAACAGCATAAAAGGAAGGAAGAAGCAGATTGTTACAGCTTCTTCCTCTGGGAAAGCTCTCACCTTTGCATCTGTCTACGGACGCTGACTTGCTATACACCGCAGATCTTCAGTACAGATTCATTCCTGTCTCGACTTGGCGCCTGTCTGCCCGTTGCTGCTCTTCAGTCACTGATCTTCAGGCTCCAGTCTTTGTCATTGTTCTTCAAACAACCAAGATCTGGAGCAGACTCTCACCTCACTGGCTGTCCTGGATGGGAGATCTACTTCCCTGTTGAGCAGCCATCTTGAACTATCTCTCTCCTCAGATTTGTAAGCCTTCCTCGGAGGATTAGACTCAACTTGCTTTGAGTTGGCTTCCTGTTTGTGATGTTGTGAGAAGCTGCCTTCACCCCTGCCTCTGCCCTATACTTCCATTGCTGCCGGCTGCCCTTGAATGGACTGTGACCTTCTGAAACTGAACTAAAATAAGCCTTTCCTCCCCTAAGTTTGTGGATGTCGAGTATTGAGCCACAGCAACGAAAAAGTAACTAAGACATCCACATAGCAATCATTTACTCGGGAAAAAGGAATTGCTTGGGGTAAAGTAATGTAAATGACTCATTCAAGGATCCAGTGAACTCAAGAAAAATTTAAGGAGAAAGATGTTTCTCAACAAGAACTGTTGATATAGGTATTGGCACATGGCACTATTTCAGCACCACCAAAATTTGGCAGATTAGACTGGCCAATCAAAGGTTAAAAAACTGTAGTAATACACAACTTAAAAGAGTTTTTAGGGTCCCAGATTTGTACAAGGAGATATTATACTTTTAAATCCACTCAGTATCTAAGGAGGACTTTTCTTTCTTTTAACATTCTCTTCTGATAATCCAGGAGGATGGCAGAAAAAGAAGGGCTACCAAAACCTGAACCGAGAGCTCTAGTCGGCACAGCTAGAGTTCATCAAGGAACTTCTTTTACTACTACAGTGGAGCTAATCTAACATATTCACTGAGAAATAAAAATGGAGTCATAAAATATGATATATGTATGTATGATAATTATCTTTAAGAGCATATCAGAAAAACCCTGATTTGAACAGATTATACATCAAGTATCTATAGCCCTGACTAAAGTTGAAAGCACATAAGAACAGCGTTTATTTACCATTTAAACATAATGCATGATTTTTTCCAGAAAATAAATTGTATGTAAGAGAGTATCAAACTTTCTAAAAGTAAAATCCTATTTAGATTTTCACTGGCCATAATGAACAGCAGGCTATTAAGTTGTTCCTTGTGAACAGCATGTAATTAAATTTTCTTATTTTATCCTAGTTTGATAATCTTGTCTTTTCATTAAAGAATTTAATCCATTTATATTTAATTACCTATGCATTTGGCTATCTACCATTTTGACA
The DNA here is from genome assembly GCA_004027205.1 of Ctenodactylus gundi. Lineage (NCBI taxonomy): Eukaryota > Metazoa > Chordata > Mammalia > Rodentia > Ctenodactylidae > Ctenodactylus > Ctenodactylus gundi. Next base: position 4,720 of record PVKB01006667.1, read on the forward strand.
TTATTATTATCTTATATGTTCCATTAGAGGCCCACCTGAGAGAGATTATAGGCTTGGTTTCATGCCACTGCAATTCAATAAATATTGCAATTAAGTGATTCATAAATTTGCTTCCCAGTGCACATAAAATTTATGTTTACTTTAAGTGAGAAATAGCATTATATATTTTAAAAATTGCAAACTTTAATTTTAAAAACCTTCATTACTGAACAGTCATCTAGAGTGTTGGATAAATGGCACCAGTTGATTTGCTCATCCCCAAAATTGCTACAAACCTTCAATTTGAAGGGAAAAAATGGGAAAAATAATCAGAATGTCTGTAAAGCACAATAAAAAGAACTGGAATAAAATGGGTCATACTATATTTACCCTTCTTATAGTCGTTTCTGGTTAACCAATAATTGTGTTTCTTTTTTAGCTTTTTTGTTCTTGTTTCGCACAAAGGGTCTTTATTTAGAAACAAAATATAGAGGAGCAAAAGCTCTCACTATCTGGGAAAGAGTCCATGTGAGTTGTCCCTATTTTTGAATATGAAGTACAGATATAACGACCTGTTAATAACATGAAACCTGGAAACTTATGCTTGTATATACCCCATTTGACCATTATAACCCCTCTTAACCTTTCTCTCCTTTTCTTCCCTCCCATTTTTAATGTCTCTTCCCTTTCTCCTCCTATGCTCTCTCTTATATTAGGATCTTTTTTGAGGTATTTATGGCAACTTCATACGAGAGAAACCAATCATCACCTCATCTTTTGTGTCTGATCCATGTCACTGAGCATTCTTTCAAATGCTTCATATCTGTCTTTCCTTATGGCTGCATAGTATTCCATTGTGTGCAGATATATATTCTTTATCCAGTCTTCTGTTGATTGACCCATGGGTTGTTTCCAGAAGTTAGCCATCATAAATTATGCTGCAACAAACATCGATATGCATGTGATATGATGACTTCAGTTCTTTAGGGAAAAGGCCTAATAGAAATATAACTGGGTCAACTGGGATTTCTATTCTCAGCTTTCTCACGACTTTCCAAACTGCTTTCCATAATGGCAGAATCAGACTTCTGTCCCACCAAGAGTGTACAAGCATTTTTTCCCCACAGCCTCACCAACAGTTGTTATTTTTTGAGTTTTTGATATAAGCCATTCTCACTAGAGTGAGATGGAATCTCAATGCTGTTTTAACTTGTATTTCCCTGACAACCAAAATCACTGAACACTTTTTTATGTATATATTGACTTTTTGTACCTCTTCTTCTGAAAAATTTATTTTCATTTTAATTGTCCGTTTCTTACTTGGGTCATTTATTTTGGAGGGTTTTTTTTTTTGAGTTCTTTATATATTTTAGACATCAATCCTCTGACTGAGGCATTGCTGACAAAGTTCTCCTATTCTGTGGGCTGTCTCTTCACCCTGTTGATTGTGTCCTTTCCTGGGCAGAGGCTTTTTAGCTTGATGTAGTTCCATTTGATGATAATATTTGTCATCTCTTGAGCAACTGACATTCTGTCATAAAGTCCTTTCCTGTCCCTATGTCTTCCAGCATTTGCCTATTTTTGTATTCCAGAAGATTCGGTATTTCTGTTTCTATATCCAGATTTTGGTTCATTTTTGATGTGATTTTATTATATAGCAATGGATATGAATCAAGTTTAATTCTCCTACATGTAGATACCCAGTTTCCTCAGTATCATTAGTTGAAAATGCTGTCGTTTTTTTCAGTGAGTGTTTTTGCCCCCTTTGCCAAAAATTAGATGACAGAAGGCGCTTGGGTTTGTCTCTGTATCATCAATCCTTTCCCACTGATCTTTCTGTCTGTTCTGTGCCAATACCATGTAGAATTAATCACTGTTTGCCTCGTTTGCTTAATCTGGTGGAGGAAATCTCAAGGCAGCTGATATTCAGTCTGGCACTTGGGTACTGTCTGCAGCTTTTAGTCACCTCTATGGCAAAAGACAGAAGACAGTGGCAGAGAAAACAAATGTAAAAAGTTAGCAGTGTGAAGTTTTACAAAGCACGTGTTTGTTCAAGAGACTAACATTAAACAGAAGCCAGGTACTTAGAATCAAGGCTGTAATAAAGAGGCCCTCACCATGTCTCAGGAATCAACAAGATCCCACTCTGTACTAATCAAATTGTTTCAAAGGCAAAACAGCTAGTTCTGAGGAGAGTACCCCAGGGCTCCCTGTAGGACTAAAGAGGGAACTGTTTGCCAGGGTTCAAATCCCCAAAGTTCAGCAATCCACGCATTCAGAAGCTGTAGCAGTCATGGAGCAAAGGGGACAAACTACTGCTCAAGCCAGTGGCGAACCATGGCAACATTCATGTGGTCCTGGCTTTACAGAGTGTAAGGGTTGTGGGTTCATGGATGTTTCCATCCAGATTTCAGAGCAAGGCCTTGGAGGCCAGGTGTGAGTATTGAAGAAATTATGGCAATTTGAGGGAATAAGGAACCTCACCTGGATTAGGGTTTGGGAACAACGCCTGGATTGGGAATTGAGAACTAGCCTGGATTAGAGTGTGAGTGACTTGTGGGCCAGCCAATGAGGGAAGAGCACCCACCCAGATGTAGGAGGGCCAACTGGAACTGCAAGAGTATAAAAGGAAGGAAGAGGGAAGCCTGCTGCAACTTCTTCCTCTGGGAAAGCTCTCGCCTTAACAATTGTCTAGGGACGCCGAATTACTACACACTGCAGATCTTCATCACAGATTCGCTCCAGTCTCAATTAGTGCCCAACTGCCCGTCGCTGATCTTCAGTCGTAGATCTTCAGGCTCCCGTCTTCGCCACTGTTCTTCAAACAACTGAGATCGGCAGCAGACTCTCACCTCACCGGCTGTCCTGCAGTCCCAGATGGGAGATCTACTTCATGGCTGAGCAGCCATCATGGACTATTTCTATCCTTATATTTGTAAGCCTTCTTACTAGATCCTTTTTGTTATAAGATCTGTAAATTCTGCCTTTTGGAGGAACCCAAACTAGTGCACCAGGCAGTGTGGCCTGAGAGGGAAGTGCATGAAGCTGTGAAGGAAAGGCTGATGTGCAATGGAGAGCCCGAAAATTTAAATAAGCCAAGAGCATGGACTTTCAGACAAGAAAATCTGCAGGCTCTGCGTGGATCCAGCCTAAAGGAGAGAAGATGGAGGTTGCAGACAGCAACAACACTGTAGGAGTGAGCCCACCCAAGCCCTTTAGAGTTCAAACCTCACCACAGTATACCCTGGTTTCTGGATGTGGAGCTATCAGACTTAACCCTTGCTCTGCCGAGTTTAAGTCCAATTCCTTTCTAGTCTCCTATTCCTCCCTTTTAGAATGGAAATGTGCCATTGTATGTTGGAGGTATTTAACCTTTCTTTGATTTCCACAGGATCTCACAGTTAAGAATTTGCATTGTACCTCAGAAGTGACTTTGGATTTGGACTCTTTTAGCAGTACTGGAACTATAAGACTTTGGCAACTCTTAGAAAAGGACTAAATGCATTTGCGTGGGAAAATAAACATGGGTCTTTTGGGAAACAGAGGTGGTATATTGTGGTTTGGATCTGGAACGTACCCCCCCACCCCCCGCAGTCTGATGCATTTAGATGTTATAGACTGTCTATGCAACCATGTACTGTTGGGAGATTGGGGCCTGTTCTGAAGGGATGGATTGTAGACATGTAGATTGGATTACAGGTGTGTACTGGGGGATTGCTACACCTTTCACACATGGAATGGGCAGAACACTGAGACTGGACCAGGGACAGATCACTGGGGTTGGTCTAAAAGGATATAAAATTGCTTCCTATCTTCTTTATGAGAACTAGATCTGATTTGCCTTGATGTGGCTTCCTGTTAGCAATGTCATAAGAAGCTGACTCCACCTCTGCTTCTGCCATGTGCTTCCACTGTTGCCAGCTGGGACCTTCTGAAACTAGGAGCTAAACTTTTCTTCCCCTAATTTGTGGTTATTGGGTCTTGAGTCATAGAAATGTGCAAGTAACTAAAACAGGTAGTTAAAAATTCTTTCCTCTATGCAACTTGGTTATATCTCAACAAAAAAAGAAACAAACAAAAACAAAATATGGGGTGTTTTCTAGGGCTTGACTATTTCAGAAGACCCAGAACCTCAATCCTCATCTCCTCAGCCTCATACATCTGCCAAAATTCTGCACAGCTCATCAGCCTCTCAACTGTTCTTTGCAAATGACCACAGAGTTCCATAAGAAAGAGCCACCAAATGTGAGGAATCTCTCCCTCTGTTTCTCCAATCTCTAGCATTCTTGGCTGAATGCTGACTCACAAGAGATAAGAAAGATCCAATTCCTCTTTCTAACTCCATTTTCAAGGTAAGGAGTGGGAATGTAACATGATTATTTTACTGTACTATAGTTAAGGTGTGGACAGCATTAAATGAAAACAGAAGGGAAATTATTGGACTGCTAAGGACGTTGGAGCCTAGAGAATGACCACTGATCTCTATGAACCCAGGAGACTTCCAGTGCGTGCCTGTGGTTTTGGAGGAGTAATTAACAACTGCCTACTTTTACTCTCAAAAGTGTTTCTGTTTAAAATATAAATTGTGAGTTCTTCCTGCTCGTGAATACTATTAAGCTATATGGAAAAATGGGTGAGTATGTGTAAGAGTGAGTACATTTCAGGAACAAAAAGTCCTAGCAGAAAAGCAGAACAAAATGGCAAAAAGTCATAGCAGAAAAACAGTGTCCTGTGTTTATGTCCTGAGACAAGGGCGGCAGTGGGAGACTCGGGGAGAGCAATGGGTAGAAAGGGTCTGTGGCCACAGCCAGGGACTAAAGAGGCTGGAAGTCAGTCATATTCCTGTGGCAACTGAAGTTACAAAGACACAGCCAAGAAAAGTTTGGAAGTCATTATAACACTCCACATAAAAGATTATGTTCATATGATTAAAGGCACAGGAAATAAAGCTGCTAGGCCTAGCTCAGGGATTAGAATACTTGCTTAGAGTGGGTTCAGTTTTCCAGCCTCACATAAGAAGTAATTGAATGGGTTGGGAGCATAGCTTAGTGGTTAAAGTGAGTGTTTAGTACATGTAAGTTCCTGGGTTTGATTCCCCAGCACCACATAAAGATGAGCTGGGTGTAGTGGAACACTCCTATAATTTTTGCACTGAGGAAATTGAGGCAGGAGGATTACCATGCATTCTAGGCCAGCCTGGGTTATGAAGTGAGTTCAGGCCCAGCTGGACTACAGAGTAAGACCCTGTCTCAAGCAAACAAACAAACAAACAAATAAATGGAAAAACAAAATTACCTGGGGCCAGGCATAGTGTTACACACCAGTAATCTGAGCACTCAGGGTCTGAGGCAGGAGGCTTGCTGTGAATTTGAAGCCAGTCTGGGCTACATGGTGAGTTCAAGACCAGCCTAGACTGAAGAGTGAGAACCTATTTCAAAAAGAAAAAAAAAATTAAAAGACAGAGACCAAAAAGAGCAGATCCAAGAAACAAACAGAAAGTAAAAGTAATTAACACTTAGTGATTAATTCTGGGAAGTTTTGGAGATGGAAATGATCCCACACACTCAATTTAAACAAATATTTTTAAGGAAATGTTACCAAAAATGATGTTAAACGCAGGTGCTCTGCTGTGAGTAACATGTCATACTCTTGTTACATGAATGAGAAAAACCCAGGAAAAGTGCAGAAAGAGGATTCAAAATAAAAGAAAAACCATTTTTCCTTCTTCCGGTGGCAGGTGCCACCAACATGAATATTTCAAAACATCTGTGATTACTGAGAAACAAACACCTCAGTGTATGGGCACAGCTTCTATCCTAGAGAAACAGCAAACGGGGCAGCTGGAGCTCCTGTGGTGAAACACATAGGCTAGGTGGCTTATCACAAGTGGCAAAATCCATTTCCTCTGCTTCTGACATCTGAGTCAAGGTATACTGGTCAAACAAGGGCCTCTGCCTTCTTACAGGGTCCTCCTGTCCTGGTAGTTGAGTGGAATGTGTTTCTATCTCTGCCTCTGTCTTTCTCTCCTTCTCTCTCTCTCTCTCTCTCATCCTTTCTCCCTGTCTATTACTTTTTCAGCCACAGTCTTTTAGAGAAGAGCCCCACTCTTAAAATCCCATTCACCTCAGTTAACCCCTGAAATACCACTCCCAAAATACAGTCACATCAAGTGTCAGGGCTTTTTCAACTTGAACACTTTCAGGGGACACAATTCAATCCCCAGTGGTCACTCATACAGTTCTTTTGTGCTCATTCCAGCCTTGTTTTAATATGGCCTTAACTTAAGCTGCTATAAAGTGTTGCTAACTCAAAGATCCAGAAGACAAAAATTGAACAAACCCTCTTTTCCCCACATTTTATTAGTATATATATGCGGTACACAAATTAACAGTACAATGAATGTCAGTGTTTTGTGCGCACATATATATCGCATCAACACTACAGTCTCTCCCCCTCCACCTTCTTGGCCCTCCCATTTCCTTCCTCATCCCCCAACCCCCACTACCATACCCATTCGGCTCTGTGAAATGCCCACATTCCAGGTTTCTCATATTAGTAAAACCAGGCGATATTTAACCTTCTGAGTTTGGCCAACTTCACCAAGCATGATGGTCTCAAGTTGCATCCATTTACCTACAAATCATCAAATTTATCTATCTTTACAGAAGAGTAGTGTATATATACCACAATTTTTGTGTCCATTGGTCTGTTGATAGATGTTTTGGCATCTTCCACAATTTAGTTATTGTTAATTGTGCTGCTATAAATATGGCTATACGTGTATCTCTGTCATGCATTGCTTTTAACTGTGTAGGAAAGATACCAAGCAGAAGGATTGCTGGATTGAATGGATGAGCAAACCTTATTTCTTGCCTTCTGAAGAGGCAACTAAAAAACACAGATGTTCAAGCTTCAGTGGCTAAAAAGTTGGAGGGGAAAACACTGAAAGAAGAAAGAAAATTTTAAAATTAATTCAAGATAACCATACAAGCAGCAGGACCTGGCAACAACTCCCACCACGTGCTGTCACCAACTGAACACTGTTGTCACCTGAGAGTGGGTGTCAGATTTGACCCCTGCACCAACCAACCTGGCCAAACTCACACTGTAGACAGACCCCTGAAGACACTCTGTTTCACATTTCTTTCATCTTGCACTAGGAGACACTCATTTAGAAAGATTTATTGAGACTTACTATAAATACAATTCATACACTATGGCTGTACAACTTGAAGAATTTTACAATATCTGCAAGACTGACCAACCACCATCAATCTGCCTTCAGATCATTTTGATTTCCCTAAAAAAAAAAAAAAAAAAAAAAGACTTGCCATTTACAATTGCCCTCCCATTCCTTCTTCCGGCTCTAGTTAGTGGAGTAGTGACTCCCCTTTGTTTCTAAACTTACTAATTTTCAAAATAACACTGAAAATATACACTTTTTATTGATTTTTTTATTTACTCAGCCACAAACTACCCAAAGAAATGACAGGTTGGGTTCCAGCCCTTTGAATATCGTAGAGACAAAAAGAGAGAGAGCAAAAGAGAGGGAGGAGAAAGACGAGAAAGAGAAGGGGTAGGAGAGGGAGAGAATGTGACTCCCCTTATGTGGATTGTTACACAGTTACAGAAAGAAACAAGTGGGTTTGGGGTATTTATCCTGCTGAGGCCACATGTGATGCTGCTTTCTCAAACCCAGGAGGAAGGACCCCTGAGAAACCCTCAACTGCACAGCCAATCAGCAATTTTGTTTACAAAGAGAAAAAAGGTGCCAGTTTGTGGGAACCTCCTTTCTAGGTTGGCAAAATAAGGATCAACACACAGCAAGAAGAGAGTAAGCTGCAGAAGGACTCTGCTCTTGCCCCTTGTGTAAGACGCAGCCCGGCTCACTGCTTCACCACCATGAGGCCGCGTATGTCTGCAAGTTCGCATCGTTTGGCTATATTTCAGTGCCTGGTTAACTGTAGCTTTTAGAAGCACTGGATTTTTTTCAAAGGCTTTTCTATTTTTCCAGTTGTTATCCAAAACTACTCAATGAACATTAATTATGCATCAGGTAATAGAGAAAAGGAGAGGGCTAATAGTCACAGCAGCTACTATCCAGGGTCTACAGCAAGAAAACTGAGTCAATAAACTTGAATCAGGAGCCCTTGGACAGAGTGTAGACTGGGCAGAGTGCATACCACAAACTTAAAGGAGTATGCCTGTCCTTAAAAAAAGCAACGTTCAATATTATAATTGCTATGGTTGCTCTTGAATCATGATATTTAGTACATCTTGAAATTCTAAGGAATGCTGGGGGGGAAAGGTGAGATGTTATATTTATCAAAATCAAGTCAGGATGTTTAAACACCCATCACTGCACTTTTATTTATCATGTTGAGAAAAGATAGCACGAAATGCACGCTTCTGAAAAGTTACAGCGGGAATGCTATGAGGCACAGAGGAGAGCTTACTTCCAGACACGCATAGGGTAAATGTTTTGATACTGAGACAGGGCCCACTAAGTCACTACGGTGCCCAGGCTGGTCTCAAACTTGCAATCGTCCTGCCTCAGCTTCCCCGAGTGCTGGGATTACAGGCATGTACCACCAGGCTTGGCTTGAAATATTTAATGGACTAAATATCCTTGTTACAAACTTCGAATTCGGGTAATAACTAGCTCACCAGGGGAAGGCACACAGGATCTCCACCGACCTGGCAAAGTCCTTCCACTGACTGCCCTCCTCTCTTCATCTTCACATTCCCCCTCTGAGAAATGCAACTAATAATAATTGCGATGTTGCTGTAAGGATCAAACTTTTCAAATGTACTTTAAATGTTTATACAGGGTTCCCAAAGTGTGCCACATGTCCTCCTCTTCCTAGGCTAGAGAATGAATTTTGATACTAAAAGATGAAACCATCAGTTTAATACCAGATGAAGAAACGAAGATTGGTGTGAGCCAGTAATGTGGGATGTGGGCTCCTGCAGCACAAGGTTCCTAAGTGTTGACGAGACCAACTGTCATTATCAATGGAGTCATTTGATTACGTGTTACATAATTTTCCAGGCCCTACAATATGCGAAACTCTTTAAGGGTAGATTCCACAAATAACTTGGGTTCTCTGGCTGTCAAACACTGCACATATAATGATCATCGTGCAAAAATGTGTTGTGTTAATTTGCTAGAGCTGTTATAACAAAATTCTAGGGTCAGGGTGGCTTAAGGAAAAGAAATTTATTTTCACAGAGTTCTGAAAGCTGGAAGTTCAGTATCAAGGTGTTGGTAGGCATGATCTCCTTCTTGGGCCTCTCTGCTTGGCTTGTGCATCGCTGTCTCCTGCTGGTGTGCCCTTATTGTCTTCTGCGTATTTCTGTGCCCCATTTCCTCCTCTTACAATGGCACAAGTCCTGTTGGATTAGGGCCCACTCAACTGACCCCACTTAAAATCTGCCTCTGTAAAACCCTACCCCAAATACAATTGTATTCTCAGGCACCTGTGGTTAGGACCTCAGTATGTGAATTTTGGGAGTTGGGAGAGTAACTTGGCCTGAAGGGCATATTTACCATGGAAGATCATCTCTGGTTTGCAAGAGGCCGCCATGCATACTATCTCATTGGTCACCCTGAGCCACACAAATCAATGATTGGAATGATGAGCATCTCTAGGGGAAAGTGAGGGCCAGACTAGTTGGTCCCAGGCTGAAGCCAGAACCTTTGAGTTTAAACAGTGACCTTCTCACCCCATCATGCTTTCTGTCCAATTTGAGGGTTTGGCAGTAGTTAGCAGCCAAGGGAACCCACTCACAAGCTGTTGACTGCATCATGTTACAGAGTAAACAGAGGCAGGCTGACGTTCCTGTCCCACTGAGAAGGCAGAAGATGACACAGCAGAAAAGGGACCAGATGCTTTCGACTGAAATTAATGCACGCATCAATGTGAAACTGGGTTTTGATTTTGGTCTTTGACTGATTGGAAGCCCAAATGAGCAGACCTTTATATAAAAGCAACATCCTACTAAGGAATTTGCTTCAGTAAATTAGATGTTTCCGTGAAGTGTATGGGACAAGGAAAATAAGGGAAGAAATCCTTGATGGTGAACCGGTCAGGCAGGCACTCTAAGTTCCCTCTTATCTGTAGGCTCCAGGGGCTCTTCCTTCTCTGGCCACTTGGACATGCAGCACAGTGCCAGACCCAGGGTAGCTACTCAGCACATTTGGGGCTTAACTATAGCTAATTAAAAACTTCAATGCTCAGATGATACACACTATCAGATACCTCTTAAATGCCATCAAAACTACCTATCTCCAGTTTCTCCTCTCTAAAGTTCTCGTTGCATGATTGGCACACAAATCCTGAAAGCGGGAATGCAAAGGAGGGAAAATAAAATGTCATAGACTGTCCTATCATTGAGCGCTCGTTACCAAATAAGGGTATGTTCTCATCCAACCCCATGCCCACCCCATTTCTTTGTTAGTTTCCATGTCAAAAGTTTAAATCGAAAACGCAATTCCTTTTCATGGAGAGAGGTCAAGTGTTCCCATGGCCCCACCCCCACATTGTAAAGCTATCATTGAAAATGCCTAAGTAATTTCTATTAAACCAGACTGTTAAAAATAAAAAGTGCCATATAATACAGACACAGCTCCTTTGGGAGTAGAGATTCCATTATAGATATTCTATAAACGGACGTGGGCACTGTCTGACATGTACCGAGAGCTGCAACACCACAGGCCCTGCTGGGCTGAGCTTGAGATCAGAAATACGAAAGGGCTCAAACCATGCCGACTGACTGTCTCTGGGGTCAGGAAGAAACCAAAGCTGAGGAGGAGTCAGCTGGTTGTGTGAGCTTCTAGAGGGCTGAGGCGAGTCATGGATGGCCAGGCCTCGGACATCGAAAAGGCAGAAACCACACACAGGTGCAGGTGAGCAAGTCAGCCTGCCCGAGTCCAAAATATATATTTATTTGTCAAAGAATATCCCGTTTAATCTCCCAACTCTTATATGCTTTGGGGGGTCTGAGGGGGGTCTAGTGATCACTAGATAATCCCTTGGAAATGGAATCCCCTAGATTTCCATGCCCAAACTGAGCTCTTTTTTTATACCCCCAACTTACTCAACACACATGTATTTGATTCAAAATAAAACCAAAATATAGGTCTTAAGACTCAATCCACTTTGAAATATGTAGATCTAGACATAAATATATGTACACAAAGACATTTTTTGTGATACTGGAGAGATTGAACTCAGGTACTTTACACTGAGCTACATCCCCAGATTTGTTTTAGGATTATTTTTTGAGACAGAATCTTGCTAACTCACTAAATTGCCCAGGTAGGGCTCAAACTTGAGATTCTCCAACCTCAGCCTGCCAGAGTTGTGGGATTACAAGCACATACCATTGTATCCAGGTTTGTTACTATGAATTTTAAGTGACACATAAATCAAAATATTACTAAATATGCAATTAAAACTTTCATGAGTGACAGAATGTGAACTTGCATATGGGACCTGTTTTTCGTACTCAATATCCATGACTCTGCCATTCCCTGGGTGTAGGTCTCAAAAACAGCAACCTAATATAGTGAAGTCCCCGTATTTGCAATTTACTCTGGATCTTAAAAAATGAGTTGGTACATTTACCAAAGAATGAGCCTGATTTTAAATAGAGACTGTGACAATGAACAGGATCCTTGGAGCCTGTCTGCTTAGAATGTGGGCTCATCATTCCATCTTACACGTCAGCCTCTTCTGCCACCTGGGAAGCCAACATAAACAGTAGCAAAGTCAGTGGCATCTCAGTCCCCTGAAGCTGCACCACCGAATTGTAAACCATATTTTCATTTGTGGCAGGATAATATTTTGAAATATTAGCTTGCATCCCCTGATCCTTGTCCCATTTATTTAGCTGAAGCATTTTCTATTCATTGCTCTAGAGAAGATAGAAACCAGCACAAGGCTCAAAGAAAAAGATAAATGGAATCAATTCTTACTGTAAAAGCCTACTATTCAGGATGAAATGGAAAAAATAATAAGCCAGTCTAGAGAATATGTTCAATATAAAAAGCCAGGCCATCATACTCCCAAACTAGACAGTTTTTGACACTTGCAGGCCACCTGGAAGTGAGAGAGCCGGGCTCAGACTCTGAGGACTTCTGAGGAACGGTGGGCTAGGTTTAGGGGTTTGGGTGATCTAAGACAAAAGAAGACATGCAAAGTTAACTTGGATTTTGAGCCTTAGATCTTAATTTTGTAGGAGAATACCAGTTTCTCCCTCTGAGGATTCATGATTGAACCTAAGATACAAGCATATAAATCTATCCACATGCACAGGACCCTCATAAAATGTGAGCCACCAAGAAGGGCTGGACAGTTGAAGCTTACACCCCTCGTCCTAGAGCAGAGGGAAGTCTGTGAAAATGGGGGGTGGGATTAGGAAATTTTAGAAGGGTTGTACATGGCTTTTAGAAAAAAAATAATAGGCCTGGAGAACAGACAAGCAGCCAGAATAAAGTTCCTATGAGCTCTGGCAGAGGTGGTGGCAACAGTTACAGGAACAGAAGGCCACAGCTACATGTACAGGAAGCCTTCCAGTGACCGTCCCCGGAAGGGCAGGCGCCATGATCCACGCAAACTGGTCTTTCAGTCTTTCTTTCTAGGAGTACATTTTCCCTGGCAAATGTGATTCTTAAAAAAGTGTCGGTAGTGCATGTTCCGGTCCGGTGTGTTTGTTTTGGACATATCTGTATACGTATACAATATACTTTGCTCATTCCCCCCCACTTTTCAACCTCTTCTTTTCCTCTGGGTGGTCTTTCGTTTCACCACTTCACTTCCCTGTCTTGATTTTTCATATGCCTAGAACAATCCGATACTACTTTCTTGCTCTGGCTTATCTCAGTCGGCATTATGGCTTCCATTTCCATCTATTTTCATGGAAGTGACATGACCCCCTTCTTCTTCATGGCTAAATAGCACTCCACGTGGTAGATATACCACATCTTTTTCAATTCATTCCATGATTGGAGCTTAGGCTGTTTTCCTCGCTTGGCCATTGAGAACTGCAATGCAATAAACATGGCTACGCGGGTACCTCTGCAATATGCTGACTTTAATCCTTTCGTGAGTATACTGAGAAGTGGTATAACTAGATCAAATGGCATTTCTATACTTTCGGGATTTTTTTGTTTGTTTGTTTGTTTTTGAGGCAAGGTCTTGTTCTGTAGTCCAGGCTGGTTCTGAACTCACTATGTGGCCCAGCTGGCCTCAAACCCGTGGCAACCTTCCTGCCTCAGCATTCCAATTGCTAGGATTTCAAAACTGCACCACTATGCTCAGCTAATTTTTTTAATGTGTTACTAGAGAATTTAACCCAGGGCCTTGTACATGCAATGCAAGCACTCTATCCATTGGGCTATGCCCCAAGCTCTCAAGGGTTAGTTTTTTGAAGAATCTCCATACCAGTTTTCACAATGGTTATATTAATTTCCATTCCCACTGACAGTGTGGAAGAGTTTGTTTTATTCCCCATACCTTTACCAACATTTGTTACTTTTTATATTCTTGAAAACTATTCTGAATGGGGTGAGAAGGAATATCAGTACAGTTTTGATTTGCATTTCACTGATGGCTAAAGATAATAAACTTTTTTTTTCATATACCTACTTGTACCTCTTTCGAGGAATATCTCTCTAATTCATTTGCTCATTTAGTGATTGGTCTGTGTGGGGGGAAAAAGGGTTTGCTAATGACTCTTCTGACAGAGGGTTAATGAGCATTTCATGAAAGGGGTCCAAAACCACTGCATCTGTGTTGGAAGAACCTCCTGGTCTCCTGTTGGGAGCCTCAAAAAGAGCTCCTTGGCATGTCTGGAGACACCTGGATGGCTAAGGTGCTCCAAAGCTCCCAGTTTCAGGGGTATCAGTCTCTAACAACATTCATTCAGGGACATCTCCCCTTTCCTCTTCATACAGCTTCCGGTGGGGGGGGGGGGGAGGACTTTTCTTCCCTCATCCAGAGGTTCCTGCCTGAGGCCCCAAAACAAATGACAGATTACCAAAAGTAGGCCCATTTATTTAGGCGTTGTGAGACACAGGAACTCTCCGACTACTCTGCCATAAAGACAAACTGAAGTCATTGAAGGAAAATGGATGTAGCTTGAGATCCTTATGCTTAGCACTATGAATCAGGAACAGAAGGCTAAACAGCACAGAGTTTCTCTAATATGAAAAATTCCAAACTATTAATAAGAGCAAACTGAAAGAATGGTGATAGGAAACAGGGAGGCAGGTTTTGTGGGGAGAGGAAGTCGACAAGAGGAGAAGAAAGAGGGGAGGGAGGAAGGTGAGAATGATTAAGATGGGACAGGTATGCTCACCAGCCTCTCAGGTTTAATGTAGCCACGTGCATCACAGATGCATACTAATAAGGAGCAGAATTTGGGGGGAGGGGGAGAAACAGCGCAAGAAAACTGCCCCCATCACATCTGGGTTTTAGTAAATAGTACAGCACGAGGCATCAAGGAAGCGGGTGGGAGGGGCATGGCCTTCTGCGGCACCACACCCCCACGCCACCCAGGGTGGGACTTCCCTTCTTGCTCTCTGCATCCTCCTGTCACTCACTTCCACATCAGCCCTTCTCCCACCCTGACTTGCTCTCGCATATCCTCAGAGTTTTTTTTTTTTTTTTTTTTTTTTTTTTTTTTTTTTTTTTTTTTTTTTTTTTTTTTTTTTTTTTTTGATCACGCACAAAACCTTTCCTTTTGTGTTCACCACACTGATCCTAGGGCTTCCGAAGGACTCTTTGGTCCCTACTGTATCACACCTATGATGCCATCATATAATGCGTATTTGGTTTTAGCACAGGCGCAGTAGCACAGGCCTATGATCTGAGCATTCTGAGGGAATGAGGCGGGGAGATTTTAAGTTCAAGCCCAGCAGGTACAACTTTAGTGACTCTGCAAGACTTTGTCTCAAAACCAAAAGGAAAATGCTCAGGCTGGGGATACAGCCCAGGGGGAAGGCTGTGTGCTTTATCCTCAGAAGCACAGTGATAAATAAGTAAATACATGCTCGAACTCTGGCTTCGGTTTCGGGCACAAGATCATCTAACACCCTTGGGTTCGGAGCAGCAGTGGTAAGGGGAATGTCCTTTGTAATTCATAGTAAGCCCTCTCATCCAGACCAGAGTGTATGGTGAGGTGACTTCCAGTGGCCCTTGAGAACTTCAAGATGCTGCATGTGGTTTTGGGAGGATCCGGCCACGTATGTGACTTGAGGGTTTGCATTCACAGTCTGTCCCCTTCACCTTCCAACGAAGGACAGGCTGGGGCCTGGGCTAAGCACCGAAAGTAATGCTTTCACCCACTGTACTTGTACCGGACCTCCACACAACCTCTCCCCTCCCCTCCCCCCACACACCGTGGCCCTGAGAGCTTCAGGGTGGGTGAGCACCAGGAAGGACTGTGGGTGGCAGGTGCTGAGACGGCGTGGAAGCTTTAACTCTCAGAGGCTCAAGGTGAAATCTGTTGTACTTGTGAAAAACAAGTTACCTCTCACGGCTCCTCTCAGTTAGGTGAAATTTGTAGCCTTTAGACATTTACACCTCTCACTGACCCCAGTCATTACGTGGCACTTGAGTTACAACCCCTAACCAATATGAAGTTAAGAAATATTAAGTGGAAACAAGTAAGAAAATTTATACTTTTGTGTATGCATGTAAAAGAGGGGACAGCGAATGGGAACTGAAACCAGGGCCTTTGCACATAGCTACATCTCTAATTATTTATGTATGTAGAAGCAGGATCTCCTGAATTGCCTAGGGTAGCCTTAAATTTGCAGTCCTCTTGCCTCAGCCTCCCAGAGAGCTGGGATCCCAGGCATGTGCCACCATGCCCAACTTGATTTACACATTTGTACTTTTCACTAAGAAACATTAGTCTTGCAATAGCATGAAGCTTCAGGATTTTGAGAGGGGAGGTCAGGCAGCTGTTCGCATTCATAACATTCCTTCAGTACAGATTTATCTGAGGCCCCATTTGCTCTTGGTCTGTAGAGACCATTCCTTGTCTTTTCTTATTAAGTCTTCGCTTGTCTTAGTATGCTTTTTTCTTGTTAAAATATTTATTTTTGTTCTCAGGTTGTTGAGGATAGTTAGATATTTATGGTTTAATGTTAGGGAATACTTGAAATGACACAAAATGCCTAGATTCAAGCTCCAAGTTTCAACAATTAAGTAATTTTGTCAGTATGATGTAAAAATGAGCACTATATATGAGTACCTTGGGTCAGAAGTCTTTGTTAAATGTAAATGTTACCATCTTAACATCAATAGACAGCTCTCCCCAGAAGGCTGGCAATTAGGGTAATACACAAAACAGAGGCTGTCCCAAAAGTCATCATACACATAAAAAATATCAAAAACATATAATATCCTACAAAATGTGTTTGCTCAGGATTAATTTGTCATAATATCTGAAGTAAAACTGACACTATGAGCAAAATTATGCCAGATCTCAATTCAATGCACAGGGTATCCTGAAAGTCACCACACACTGGTAAGATTAACAAATTTTGGAACACCATGTATATGGGAGCCATCCACCAACTCTACACAAACACAGAGGATACAAATTCATATGGAATTACAGTCAAAATTCTATGTGAGTGCCACCATTCCTCTCCCATGTAATTAGATATTCAAGAAGGTTATAGACATGTAGATAATACCATTATTATTGCCACAAATAGTAAATCCAGTGAAACCCTGTTTCAAAATCAAAACTAAACATTGAGCTGGGGATATAGCTAAGTAAAAAGACTCTGAACTTGGTTCTCAGTATAACATTACATATATTTATCTACATATATATTTATCTATATACACACACAAACATATGTATGCATATATGCATATATATGTATATATACATACATATAGAGAGAGAGAGAAAGAGAGAGAGAAAGAGAGAACTCTGCCCTGAACAGGTACAGACATTTTTCATCATTCCTTATTCCCTAAACAACCCAGTTTTATAACTCTTTATATAACATTTATACCATACAAGTATTAAATGTAATCTAGAGATCGTTTGAAGCATATGGGAGGATGTGTATAGGTTATATACAAATACTATGCCAATTTGTAGAAGAAACTTGAGTTTTGCAGATTGTGTTGCTCACCTGGGGCAACGAGGGGACAACTTCGTGTGCTGTATATGACCTTCCCTTGCTCCTTGAGAGGCTGAGGGAATGCTTACAATATGCCACACGCAACACACCAAAAAGATGCTCTAGTCATCCGCACTGTACATGGCATGATAAGCAACGTTATTCCAGCTCTTCTTCACTGAGGGAAATGTCTTCGGAGACTTACAGGAAAAAACAGGGATCTTACTCCCTGAGGAGGTGTGGACATTAGCAAAAGACAGAAGAAAATTCTGGAACATTAGGCACACATTCAGCAGTATTAGGAATCCAACCTTACAGTCCTCACAGAAGGTGCAGTGGCCACCAAAAAATATCTCAAAGATCATTTTGTCTGTGATCCCAGCATTGCAAAGATGAAAAAAATACATCTAAAGAGTTTATTGCTCAACTAGAAGCATGCATTCCTCCACAGCAGCATTCAGCAATTTTTTATACGAAGGG
Organism: Ctenodactylus gundi; assembly: GCA_004027205.1. Taxonomy (NCBI): domain Eukaryota; kingdom Metazoa; phylum Chordata; class Mammalia; order Rodentia; family Ctenodactylidae; genus Ctenodactylus; species Ctenodactylus gundi. The sequence goes on from PVKB01006667.1 coordinate 22,334, forward strand.
CAAGTTAGTGAATATTTTACTTTTCATAAGTCTACGTTTCTGTCACAACTACATAACTCTGCCACTGTAAACCAAAAGCATTCCTGCATTATACAATGAAGAGGAAGGTTGTATGCTTATAAATATTTGTGAAAATAGGCTGCAGACCAGATTCGGCCCACTGGCTGCACCAGGAAAATTCCTGGACTGGAGGACACAATTGCAGATCATAGACCAGAGAGCCACTTGTTGCAGATACCAGTATGGAGACACAAATATGACTCTCCCAGTATACTCAACATGGCTTTTAATGTTTCTCTAGAAAGTCATGATCTGATCAAAAGATTTTAAACTAGGTATATATTTATAGTCATCTTTACCACAACATGCAAAGAGATTTTATGAGGTAAACAAAATATAGAAGACATATCTACCAGGACCAGCATCTTCCCATTTCTGAACACTGAACCTTGCAGTGAACTTCCCACTTATGTTTTATCTACCTTTCATCGGTTATCAGTCATTTACAACCAAATTTTAAACAGTTAACTAAGGAAATTTTCACTTACCTGATATTTACCGTTTTGATGATTTTTACTACTTAAATTGTTAACACAAATTACTTGCCAAAATGTCAGTGCTCTAATTTGACAAACTTTAATGCGAATTCTTCAAAAATGTGTTATAAACATCTCGTAGGCTTATGCCGAGATTAACATAAAGACATTTAAAAAAACACCAGCATCATAAACAAGTAAAAGAATGATGCCTCACATTTGTGTATTGAAACACAAAGTACTTTTTACTATAAAATTTTTCCTTTTTACAATGCTTTGAGGTAGCCAGGAAAGTTATTACTATCCCATTATTGTGGACAGACAGAGAGTTAACTTAATTGTGTACCGCCTCCAAAGGCCTGCCATAGCTATTACAACCATAACAGCAGTCTGAAAATCTGCCAGCTCTCTCTTAACTCCCTTCCCTCATCTGTGTGTGTAACATACCCTTCCACATGCACACTTTCTTCTTTCTTCCACCCTTCTCTGTTTTTGTTCTAGGATTTAAACCAGGGCCTTCATAGTGGGCTCCATCTGATTCTCCTGCTTCAGTCTCTCACAGTGTTGAGACCACAGACTTGCGTCACCAGGCCCAGACTACATTTTCAATTTTTTTTTCATATTTGTCTGGCTGCCCTCCTTTTCTGACCCCATCTCCCTCCTTCCTCATACCAATTTGTTTACATTGGTTATACCAATGATACTTTGCTTTCTATAGGAGGGGTGCTAGAAAATCTGGTGAAAAAGCATACTGAAGGTGACGTGTAAAAGGGGCAAAGCCACACTGAAGGACTGGCCGGCCAACTTGGAATGGCTTTCGGATGGTGGCTTTGCAGTGGGTGTGCAGCCATTGTCTCCATCAGCTTCTTTTGTGAGGATGTGTAGGTGGGTGAGTGTGGTATGCTGAAACAGTAGGCAACAGGTGCACTGCACGATCTGAAGGTATCCTGTCCTAGTGTGAGTCTGGGTAGAGACCTACATGGCTTCCTTGACTTCAAAGTGTAGTACACTTTGAGAATGGAATTATAAAAAATGTGAGCAAAGATCTCTACACAAGTACAAATGCTAAACTGGGACTTATTTTCCCCTTGGGAAATGAAATGAGGGATCAGTCTTCCAAACTGGCATTCTAGGGGGATCTTGGCACACTTACCACCATCTCTTCCAGCTCTGCCGTACAGTGAATAGCTCCCAGCTCTCCAATATTAGAATAATCCAACCTCCCTCTCCCATCCATTCCTCTTCTTTGGAAGACAACTGAATTTTTCACTTTCATGAAAGAAATTTAAATTTACGATGCCTTGGTCCCAAATGTTGAGGTCCCTGGCCAAGTCTGTTTTAGTTTTCTATTTGCTAAAAAGACTGTAACTTAGATGTCCCTCTCAATTTAACTTGATTAGATCTGGAGAAAAAAGTTGTCTGCATATGAATCTAAAACTTTCCAAGTCCTGTTCCAGAACTCCAAGATGATGACACATGGATGCTAGGCACATTTTTCTGGGGTCCTTTGATCTTGCTGGTTATCATAGTTGTAATTGTTGGCATCATCAACACCACAACTAAAAGCACTGAGTGTTTATTGCACTCCAGGCAATTCCTAAACAACTCACAACACTGCAAGTTACTGCTTGCCTCAGACCCCACCCAGTTATCAAAAGAAAGGGACCAAGTCAGGGTCACACACTTCCGTTAGGTAGCATGTCCTCTCCCTCGCTGACTTCAGTCTGGAACTCTTCATCTCTTCTTGACTTTGATGTGTTAGAAAATGATATTCTGAAGTACATGCCTCCCCATGAGGTTATTACACTGCCTCATGATCCAGGGTCTGCGTCTGTGGTAAGGATACCACACACGTCCCCCGATGTGTTCCACGCACCCACATATGCTGAAGGTGGTGACTGCCGTGTTTCTCCACTCAAGTTCTTTCCTTTCTGGCTAGTAAATATTGTGAGCGAGAGACGTCTGAAAATATGCAACTATTTCATTCCTCTTTGAAAGTTCAGTTTATTCATGATTCACTTGGAGCAATAAGGATGTACGAGTTTATATTTTTAATGGATTGTAGTAGATCACTGTCATCTATTTTGATGACTAAATTACTCCCAATTTGGCCCATACCAGCTGTTTGAAGATGTTTGTTAATGTCCTTTCACATGTCCTTGCTATTGTTGGAGCCCTTCTCCACAAAATGCTTCATGTCATATTCCCTCAAAACAAACTCTGGACTCCTCATTTTCCCAAGAAGCTCTATTCTTTTTTTTTTTTTTTTTTTTTTTTTTTTAGTAAAGAGTGGTACTTAGAAGCCAAGGCATGTGTGCTCTACATGCTCACTGTTACTGCTGCAGGCATGCTGTCAGGCCATCAAAGAGATATATCAAGGGCATACCTACCTAGTATCACACTATGCAACTTTTAGCTCATTCCCAAACTCAAAATCACCATGAAAGAAAAATGATGTGAATCTATTCGAAACATGGAAGCAGCTGCATCAGAGCACCCAAAGACACACATGGCAGAGGACCTCCAGAACTGCTTCAGATAGTGTCAAGAACAACGGAGTAAGTGTTCAAAGTGAGGGGGACTCTTCTGAGCAGGATTAATGGTGATGTGCCTTTTACTGTGATTTTAAAAAATTTAATCTTTCATTCTGTACTTCAACCATCCCCTATACTACACACACACACACACACACACACACACAAAGACATACATATCCTTGGATGCTCAAGTCCCTGTTTGGAAGGACTGTAGTATTTTCACATAGCCTATACAAATTTTCACATACATTTGAAATCACTTTACCTTTTAAATTACTAATACAGTGTAAATGCTATGTAAATAATAGGTATCTTCTGTTGTTTGGGAAAAAATGAACCAGTAAGTCAGCACAGGTTTGCTACAGTCAAAATATACAGGAGCTGGAGGATATTCCCAATTCAAACTTAGATGACTTTGCAGTCACGAAGCTCTCAGACGGGGAGGGTGTTTCAGTCTGTTTTCCTACATAGCCCTCACCAATACAGCCGCCATGCCCTCCTCTTCTGCCGGCTACAGACCTCCCCCTGACTTCTTCCGCCCGGGGCCAAGAAGACCAAGCTTCTGAGTTAGATGGTGAAGGAGAGAATTCTCTTAATATGTTGCCTTAATGTCACCTAATTTTGATAACGACGATGTGATAAAGACTTAGCACATTTTGACCTTCCTTACAAGGCAAAAGCACAAGCATTTACAAAAACAAGTGAAAGTTGTCAAAATCATCCCCTTTCTTGCTGTGAGAAAAATACCTCGAACTTTTGTAGCCTAACCTCTTTTTGGAAATTGTTATGTGTTGCTTTTAAAAAGTGATTCTTCATTTGATCTAATATGACATTTTAAAACTATAAATGTACGCAGAAGTCCCACATACTGAATAGGATACAAGTCTTCAAAAATAAAAATGAACTTGGTCATTAAAAAAAGGAAAGACTGTGAATGCAGCTCCGGGAAAAAAGCTTGCCAAGCATGTGTAAGACCCTACGTTTAATCTTAGGCATCAAAAAAGGAAGAAAGACAGTCAGACAGACAGAAATAAACAAACAAACAAGGAAAGAGGGGAGCTACAGGTGTTGTCTGTTTTGTCTTGTTCTTTAAGCTTCTAGATTTTTTTTTTTTTTCTTTTTTGGCATCTTTCAAAGTAACCTCAAGGAACAATGACTATACCAACAGGATAAGCATGAGGCAGTCCCAAAAGTATAAGCAAAGTGTGATTATCATAGGAAGATCTTGGGCGAATGTTATTATTCTTTAACAATGAAGTCCTTAATTAAAACACCCCACAAGGTCAGGGTTACTAAAAGGCCAGACTGAGACCTCTGAAACAAAAGAGAATGGAAAACAGAGCTGGTTCTCATCTTACTTTTCCCCAATAGAACATTCTAAGAATGCATGGAGATTTTGCTGAAATACAGAGAAAAATAGACTTCAAAAATTTACCTCCTTAAATCTATCTGTTTTTCCTCACAGCTGTCGAAACCACTGTTCCCGCAGATAAGTCACTGAGCGCAGCTCGCGCAGGGCCCAGTTTATTGGTCTCTTTTGTTATGTAGCACTGAACTACAGAGGAAATTTTATTGCACATTTGCTGCTTTCAATTTCCCCAGATTGTTTAACAATTCTGTGCTTCTGGGACATAAAAGAGCGGCCAGAAACCTGAGGCCACACTTTTCAGCTCCAGATCGAACATGACATTACAAACTGCCAGTGTCTGACAATCTGGCTTGTTCTTTGAAAACTATCAGGCGATGCCATGAGTAGGGTGCAGAAAACATCAAGTCTTTTGTGAGGCAAAATTAAAAAAAGAAAAACTAATTCCTGTTATTCACTGGCAAGTGCTTGTTAGAATTACTAATTATTAATACTAATGCGAATGGCGGGCAAAGTGCCCCGGGGGGATAACTCAATACCGTACAAAGTGCTCTATTATGCTGCCGAGAAAATGTTGGCGATATGAAATCACACATCAGCTGTCCGTCTAGAGGCACTGGCTTGCCACTTCTCGCCTGGTCTATAGTGCTAAGGAAAATGTAAGCGACAACAGTCGATATAATCATTTCTCGAGTGAACCTATTCATCTCGCATCAAAAGAGACAAGACAACTGAAGAGTATTTTTCTATCTTTGAATTATATTTAATACCCCATGAGATATAACCATACTGAAAACTTAAAATCTATAATGTTGCCTGCAGTGTTTTGACAATACTGACTTTGGTCTGCAGAACAAATTACAGTAAAAGCCTGCAAATTTGGTAGTCCATCAACCAGAAGCTCCTCTTCCCTAACAATTTGGAGCTTATCAACATGGTTAGAATTGATATTTATGATTACGGCCAATTACAAGATTCTTACAATTACAAGATGTTTGTGCATCCCCCAACAAAGAGTACATCTTGTTGGGCAGTTTTATTACCTACTACTTCTACACTAGTGTTTTGAAAAACTGCTAACACAACCCCACTATGTGGCATATGTACGATAGACACAATACCATTTTATATTATACACAACTTTGGTATATTTAAGATATTATATAGCACACATTGTATGTGTATATTTTCATTTTTGATTTTTTCTTTAATAGTATTAGTACTTTCATAATTTTTACATATAATATGGACTAGTTACTAGTGTCATATGAACCCTAACAGTTCAATTTATACATAGGTCATTAAGTCTCTGTACATGAAATGTGGGGAATCAGAAGTGTCTTAGGCTTAAGCTGTTTTTCAAAACTTGAAATAGTCACAAAATGGTAAAATATCATGGGAAATCCAGCCATCTCCTAAAGTCATTTGTTTCATATACACATTATATACATAACCAGAAAGCAATTCTTTGCAATATTTTAATAATTTTGTGCGTGAAAACATTTGTGGATTTTCCACTAGTGACATCATGTAGGCACCCTAAAATTTTCAGATTTTGAAGCCTTTGGGTGTTGGCTTGTTTGGATCACGGATTTTCAACCTGTACTTAGTGTTTTACTCATTGTTCTTTTAGGTCCCCTTTTCTTGCCTTGTCTTTGGTGATGAGCAGATCTTCAGCATCTTGGCTTTACCATCATCTCATGTTTTCAGTAGCCAAATAGCTCTTCTTTAATGTCTCAAGACCTTTTCATTGTAATTACAGTATACTTTTCGTGTATAAAATAAATATATGAGCACGTCCACAGCAGGCCAACCTATCCTCTATTCTTTATATTGTAGCTGTTTATACCCCAAGTTTTCCTAAGAGGATCATACGTATCTGTTGCTTGATTGTAACAAGAAACTGCTATTTAATCGGTATTATTTTAAAGACCAGGCAGAAAAAAAATGGTCATGTGGCTAATAAACTCAGAAATAAGACTCAAACTGGATTTTGTTAACATTCAAAGTTCTTTCTTTCACCCAGTGTACTGCATATCTCAATAGAATTACCGACTTTTCATACCCAAACCAGAAACTCTCAGAGTAATGATTGACTTCTCTTCTTAAATTCATATAGTCAGTTTGAAACCAAAACACTGATATTTTTTCTTTGTTGGCTTAATTTCCATTCTTGTATCTATCCATACTTCGATCTTTCTGTTCTTTATGATGTTAGAAGCCATCAGCCAACCAGGCTCTGCCTCTATGCCCCACTCTCCTTCATACATACATCTTAAAGCGTGCTTCAAGGTGCAACTCTGTAGTACTGGATTTGAGACACTATTTCTCAAAATACAATCTGTCTCTGGAAAATGCATTTTATAATATTATTTAGTAAACATTTGTTGTCTGTACATAAACAGTTGACCTTTATTATTCATAGGTTCTACATATGTGAATTCATCATCTGGCTAAAATGTACTTGCACCTCCCTCCCCCAGTCCATACTCAAAGAATGTTTATGGTCACCCCCAGACATGCACAGAGCAATGGAAATTTGAGTCACTTGACTCACATGCTCAACTGAGAAAGGAAATGTCCTGCATATGGTTTGGACTCATACTCTGTAAACAAGTGCCCTATGTGTGTTCAATACCACTTTGTGTGTGTGTGTGTGTGTGTGCTTTTGCATTTTGTTGATGATTTCACCATTTCAAATAGCCCCAGCCTTACACCATTTTCTGTTGCTGTCACAGAATACATGAGCGCAGATAACCAGTTGTGTGTATGAATGCTTTTGTCTCACTGGGCTAAGACAAGTTGGGAACAAGGTCATGGTGGCATCCTTTTGCAGTCAGGCCATCCTAGTTTTTCTTTCATAGTCTTCTAGAGTGGTCTTTTTTTTTTTTTTTTTTTTTTTTTTGGCTTGGGAGAGAGAAGGGATCAGGCAAAGTGCCAGAGGAAGGTTTACTCTGTCTGAGGTCTCACTCTGCGGTAAGAATTTCATGAGGTGTTATTGCCTTTTCTCATCTCACATTAACAACTTGTAAGATGTAGGTGGCACCAGATTTTATAGGTGAGAATGCACGTACTGAGACAAATTAACTCATTGGCTCAAGGTCACACATTTTGATGATGTAATAAGCCATTTCTCAAAGACAGGAACCAAGAATCAGAAGAAAGCAACGTCTTGTTTTGCCCTGCAGGTTTCAGCCTGATTTTGGTTTTTCTATACCTTAACTTTCTTTTTGCTTCCCAGCATATTTTAACCACAGTTATGCAGCTGGAAATATCAGAAGAATGAAATGAAATCATTTACAATCAAGTTGGAGATAAGATTCAAAACAGCAAAGGTTTTGTGTAGGGATTCATAAGCCTCAGAGGTAATGATCCTTGCATTTTCTAAAATTTAATGTGAAATTTTCCTTGCTATTCATATTAGTCAATTAAAATTGCTAGATATCTGTCTTCAGTTACTTTTCTGTCACTGTGACTCAATATCCAACATGTACAAATTAGGGGAGGAAAAGATTTATTTTAGCTCACAGTTCAGAATAGCTCAGTCCATTCACAAATGGGTGGCTGGAAAATGGTGGAATCACATAGTGGGTCTGCAGCTAGAGCTGGAGTCAAAGCCAGTGCCAGTGCTCTGGAGACAGAGATCCTCACAGCATGGCAGAACGGAGACGAGACGAGGAAGGAGGACTGAACCAGCACACGCCCCTCCAGGTCAAGCCTCAAGCATCCACCCCTTCCAGTCAGGTCCCACCTCAGTACATAGTTACCATAGGAACATGAGGCTTTTGGGGACATTCCAGATCCAAACCATGACAATGTATTTATCCAAAAGCTACCTTAATTTCCTAACACTGACTTTAGCCAAAACTAACTATTAAGTTGGCAATGCCAGTGAGACTACCTGGATAACAGAGAAAAATTTACTTACATGTGAACTTTATTAAGTTTTAATGATTATAATGATGATATTTCTATGCTTTTGGTTTGAAAATAATGTAGTTATTTCCTTTTTTAAGTTTAAATACTCTGGAGGTGGTCTATGGAATGTGGTGGCCACTGATCACATATGGCTATTTAAGTTAATCAGAATTATATTAAAATAAAACTTCAGTTCCTTGGAACTACTAGTCATACTTTATTCAGGTTGTTCATGTATACAATGGTGGTATTTTTTGTTTCAGGGTATTGCTCCAACTTTGCTGAAAGAGGAGGTCACCTCTTTTTCTGTTTCCTGAAAGACTTTGGGCTGGAGAAGTATATCTTTGGTAGAATTTACAGTGAAGCTATTGGGGCCTCTAATTTTCTTATTGTAAAAATTTCCAGTTGATTTTCTGTTATCAATATAACCAGATTCAAATTTCCCCTTCCTTCTTTGCCAATTTTGGAAAGTTCTGTCTTTCAGTGAATTTGTACAATTAGTCTTTGTTGTCAAAATTATTGGCACAAATTTCCATGACATTCTCTTATCCTTTTCAAATTGATAACATATGTGGTAGTATATAGTCGTATGTAGAGGTCAAGAAGCTGCTGAATATCCCACAAAACAGGGACTATTGCCCACAAAGAAGAATTTTTAGCTCCTAATGTCATCAATAGCCCAAACTGAGAAATACTGCCCAGGGATTACAACACACATTCTTAAATCCCCACAATTATCTTACAGTTAATCTTGGACTCTTTCGTAAGTTAGAAGCCTTGTATCTACATGACCATTTTATATTAGTCTTTTTTCCACATTAATGAGACTCAATACCCAACGCACACAACTTCAAAGGAGGAAAACTGATTTGGCTCATGGTTTCACGGGATTACAACCATCCATGGCAGGCTCCAAGGCAGGAACATCATGGTGGAAGGACACACTAGAGCATCACTGTTCAGTTCATACTGCCTGGGAAAGAGAGAGGGGTATGGTGCCAGAAAAAAAAAAAAAAAAACAGGCAAGGGATCAGAAATAGATCTGAAGGCCATGCCTCTGTGGCCCACCCAGACACACTCAAGAGCCAGAAGTGTTCTGTACCAACCTGCTAGGCATTTCTTAATTCAAGGAAGTTGACATATCAGGATTAGTGATTATGTTCGCATCAACCCCTCCTTCCTTTATTTAATAGCTGTCAAGCATATCATATCTATTTAATTATAAATACTATAATATAACATTATAGCTTTTTTTAGAGAGTCATGGACATTATTAAAAAGAAGTTAAATGAAAAACAGCAAAATAAACCCAACAGACAAAATGTTCATGCCCTGATCCCCTAAATTACATATCAAAATCTTAAACCCACTGTGACATTACTTGGTGGTAGGGTCTTTGGCAGTTGATTATGTAATACGTACAAAGTCTTGCTGAAATGAGATACATGCTTTTGCAAGGAGTGGCCCAAAGCTAGCTCAGTCCCCCTACCACTACACCAGGATGAGGACTCAGCAGTGTGCCACTTGGAATAGGGAGGGCACCAGCACTTGACCACTCTGCTACGCTGACCTTGAGCTTCTAGCCTCCAGAACAGTTAAGTATAAAATGTATGTTATTTATGAGTCACTCTATTTACAGCACTTTGTTACAGCTTCCCAAAATGACTACAGAACAATCTTTTGCTACCTGAAACTTAGAATTTCTTGTTTCTTCTTTCCTTCATAAGGATGAACATTTCCATTTGGCACAACTTCCTCTCGGCTCAAGCCTAAAACTTGAGTTTTTCTTGTATTAAAGGTTGGTTGATGATGGGGCTGGAGGAATGGCTCAGTGGTTAAGGCGCTTGAGCAAGCTCTAAGCCAAGCACTAAGTACCCGAGTTCAATTCCCCAACACCACATAAGCTGGGCGTGGTGGAGCACGCCTGTAATCCCAGCACTCAGAAGGCTAAGGTAGGAGGATTGCCGTGAGTCCAAGGCCAGCGTGGGCTCTGAAGTGAATTCAGGACCAGTTTGGACCACAGAGCAAGACCCTGTCCCCCACTCCCCCCAAAAAAATAAATTTAGTTAAAAATAAAGGTTGGTTGATGATGATGAAGAATCTTAGTTGCTTTTTCTTTTATTCAAAAAAATCTTTATTTTAGCCTAACGCTTTGAGAGAGTTGTTCCTGGGTATAGAATTATGAATTTCGAGTTGTCTTTTTATTTTATTTTTTTCCTTCAGCACTATTGAATGTTGCCCTGTATAGTGTCCTATGCCTCTGAACAATCAGGGGCTTATCACTTCACTACTATCTTGCTTCTATAATATTTTCTCATTATATTTGACATTCAATAGCTTCACTATGCTGTGTGCTGGTGTGACCTTCTTGGTGTCTATTCCACTTGGTATCTTTGGCATCTTGAATCTGTAAATTTATGTCTTCCATCAAATTTGAGATGCATTGGCTATTATTTCTTCCAGTAGTTTTCCATGTTGCAGTGTTGCTTTTATTTCTGGGACCTAAATTACATGTTAGTTCAGCCTTTTAATATAATTTTAAAATCTCTGGTCTCATTTATTATTATTTAATCTGTATATTTCTCTTTTTTACCATCTGTAATACTATTGATCTATCTTAAAGTTCCCTCATTTTGTCTCTTTGTTAATTTTATTTTGCTATTATCCATCAAGTGGATTTTTTTTCAGATATTACAATCTTCAGTTCTAAAATTGTCAATTACATTCTATATTTTTTGCAGAGACTTTCATTCTTTTCCTTACTATGAACATGTTGTGTTTGCTATATGGTGGCTCTTTCAAACATTGTCCGTTATTTCTAACATCTACGTCACTTTGACATCATCTAGACTGTTGATATCAGTTAATATTTTTTGTCAAAGGAATACGTGACCTTGTCCTGGTTACTTACATGGGAAGTAAAACTGGGTTGTGTTTTAGACATTATCGATATTATAGTGTAGAGACTGACTTCTGTTTTTCTCTTGTGAGTACTTACTTTATCTTAGTACACAATTATTTGTGTCAGCTCGGGATTGCATATTTTCATTAGTCGTGCACTTTTCCCAAACAACTCTGGCCCCATTTCAGACATATGGTCTTTGGCTGCGGTGCTTTGAGCCCGTTTCGTGCATGCGCACCAGATGAGCCAGCCATCCGGGAGACCAGTTGTGGGAACCACACTCACAGCTCTTTCCCTTCTGGGATTTCCCCTTCTCTTTGGTGGCTGAGGTTTTCCTGATTCATCTTTCTGGTTTCCTGTCTAGAAGGACTGCAGATTCCTTCCCCAGCCCTCTTCCCATGGTGAGATTAAAAGTCCTGACGACAGGCAAAGACGTCATTTGGTTTCCCTTTTCTCCCATCGCAGTCCTCTATGACACTCTGCTTATGTTTCCTCTTGAGCGACATCGAATGGCTGTTTTTTGTATTTACAGGGATTTTGTTTTGTTTTGTTTTTCTGTTGGGGCATCGGGCCATAGGGCCCTGCTTTCTCATCAAGTGAAGCAAATCCTTCTTTCCTTTTCCTTCCATTCTCCTGTTAGTCTCAGGAGTCTCTGAAACCTTGAGAGTTGCTGCTGACCCACGAAATTGCTCTTTTCTCCTACAGGACAAACTAGGTGTCCTCTTGCTGTTTTCGCAAAGTATACCTTTGTTTTTCTTTTGCATTTATTTCCATACTCAATAATTTATATGCAAATAGTTTCCACAGAGAATTGCCCTTCTTTATAGTCCTGGTGCATTTTTTTCCTGTGATTTAAGAAACAAGTCGTCAAGATGATGGAGGAAGCTGAACGATCATGTGCTTGAGTGATACAATTTTTAAAAATAACATAAGCTTGAATGAAGTATATTTCCATGGTAAAAGGAAAACAAAAATGTCGGCCCAACACCTGGCACCACGAAATCACTTACAACATCTAATATGACATGACTGTTTCAACCCTCAGCCTACTTTTGGCCATATGGGAAAAAAAAAAAAAAACTCAAGACAAAGACTAGAGAAATTGATGTATTACCATATTCAATCATCAGTCCACTTTCACAGATAAAATATTGATATATACTGAATGACATTAACAGAATTGTCTTATTCTTTCAAAATTTAAATTTAACAGTTTACCAAGAGCACTTGTTGGTGACGATGGTGGTTGCCTTGCAAATTCACGATTGTTACTGTTGAACTATCTCATTATTGCTGGCAATGTTATAAAGACCTCTTTATGACCCTTTAAGGTATTCATTCTACTCCAAATTCTATAATTTCCTTATTACTATGAATGCTTTGAGGAACTGTGACTTTAGATACTGTAAGAATTTCAGACCATCAAAGACCTAGACGTTAAAAGTGAAACACTGAACCTCCTAGAAGACAAATTAGGAAAATATCTAAAAGACTATAGGAGTAGGCAAAGAATTCCTTGACAAGACACCAAAAGCAAAAGAAATTATCTCCATTATTAACAAATGGGATCATGTCAACTTAAAAAGTTTCTGTACAGCAAAGGAAAGTATCAAAAATGTAAAAAGAGAACCAACAGATTGGGAAAAATACTCACCACCAACATCTCAGATAGGAAGCTCATAACTAGGATATACAGAGAACTGAAGAGAAGTAAGCCTACCAAAATAAAGGATCCTATTGAAAAGTGGGCAAATGAAATGAAGAGGCAGTTCACTCACTAAGAAGTACAAAAGGCGAATAGATACATGAAAAGATGTTCAATATCTCTCGCCATAAGAGAGATGCAAATCAAAACAATGCTAAGATACCATCTCACCCCAGAGAGAATGGCCTACACCAAGAAGTCAAAAGGCAATCAGTGCTGGTGTGGCTGCTGGGAGAAAGGAACCCTCCTGAACTGCTGGTGGGAATGTAAATCCATACATTGACTTTGGAAAGCAGTATGGAGAGCTCTCAAAAGACTAGAAATAAATATCCCCTTTGATCTGGCGACACCCCTCCTGGGAATATTTCCAAAAGAGGTCAAAACAACACACAACAGAGATATATGTATACCCATATTCATAGCAGCACAGCTAACAATAGCTAGAATATGGAAGTCACCACAATACCCATCAACAGACCAATGGATACACAAACTGTAGTATTTATACACAATGGAATACTATGCATCTATAAAGTCCAACAGCATGGAGGCTTTTACAGGCAAATGGAAGAAACTTGAGAACATCATCCTTAGTGAAGTGAGTCAGAAGCAGAAGGTGAAACATTGAATGGTCTCTCTGATATGAGAGACCCAGAGCACACATCCTATGGAACTTAAAACAAAAAACAAAATGAAACAGGGAGTCGGGTAGGGTGGGGAGGGAGGGTGTGGCGGGTAGGGGGAGGGACAAAAGGAGAGCGGGAAAGTCCTTGTCACCTTGACAAGATACACATGTGCACAAAATGCTCAACTTCATTGTAAACCTTAAAATTTGCACGTATACATATCAATAAAATGGGGGAAAAAAGAATTTCAGATCAATCTGCCTGAAAACGGCAACAATGTGTGTACAGTGGAAGTACTTTCCAAAGACAAAATGTCTGGCACTATTGAGATTAGAGGGCTCTTGGAAATAGATTCCAAATCATTTGATGTGATTGTGAATTGGCAGCTGGCTACACTATCCCTGGGTTACTAGCAAGCATGGAAAAAGAGCTCATTTGCACTGAAATGAGCTTGTGGGATTCCCCACCGCGTTCCCGGGAGGGAGCTCTTGATTCTCAGTGATTGTGCTTCACCCCTTTCCCACCCACCTCCCAGCACACTCTCAGCATTCCCCATCCACTATGGTGCTCATGAGCCTCCAGAGACATAAAAAGTTAGACTCCAGGTAAAAAGTATGTAAGCCACAACACAAGAAGCACCGTCCAGTAGAAATGGAATAGGAACCACATATCATTTTGTTTCCTAGGGGCAAAACTTTAAATGATACAAGAAAAGGGAAAACTCATTATGATAATTTAACACCTCTAAAATATCACCAATATTTAAATACCTGATATAAAAGGACTGATTTAAAAATTGTGGCACTTAAATTTTAAAAATGTATTACAGTAAAAGACACATTGTCATGAATCCTTCTCCAAACACTGCCCGTCACATTGAACACACATATAGATGGTTCCTGCCACTCTCTGAAGCCATTCTGGAAATTTTTTGGTGAGTGTCACCATGACTGCCTCCATATCCTAAATCAATTTAAAACATTTACGACGATTTCTATTAAATAGAAACGTTATGGTGAGTCCTCATCCCCTTATTTATTGGATCTGGCACCTCGCTTCTGGCTCTTCCCCAAAGTTAAAACGAACATAAAAGGTAAATTTTTTTCATCGTTTCTAAACATTGCAGCAGCCACAACAGGGCGACTAAAGACACTCACAAAACAGGACTTCCAGAAGTGCTTCAGGAAGTGGCAAGAACAATGCGGGAAATGTGGTCAAAGTGAGAGGGAGTGTTTGGAATGGGATTAAGGGCAATGTGTCTTTTCCTGTAATTCTTTTTAAAAACGAAACATTCATATTTTTATCACATCTCAACCATGTTATACCTTTACTTTATCATACTGTCTTCAAACTCTACACTGTTTTTTGACGTTACAACCCACCTCACCTGGCACAGCTACGTTTCAAGTCTTCATGGCCAACGATCTGTCAAGGCTGATGCTACCATCCAGCAACTCACTTGTAGCATTCTTCGCTCTACTTTTGCACATTTGCCCTATAGTTCATGCTCTTTGTTTACACCCAGTGCCATCCAACTAACAACACAGACTCAAGGCAATCACGTTCACTATAATGTCCTAACATTTCAAACACAGATGCAAATCAGATAGCTTCCAAGACCCAACCCTATCCTCTTCTCTTTTCCTTTAATAAAGTGAACGCCACCAGGGCACCTGTTCCTTATGATATCACTTCAGCTGTCATGTCTTTAGTATACTTGGTAACAGACATCCTTTAATTCATGACAGTCCATAAGCCATGACTGAGCAAGGCGATACATCTGTTGCAGCTTCAAAAATATAGGATCGCTTTTTCTGGACACTGACAGACTGTTAAGGAAAGAACTAGAGCTAACCTCAAGCAATCATCAAAGTGCCATCTTCTCACTGTGCTAAACTGTGCCTGGAGAGATGAAGGACTCGTTTAAGCTCAAATAGCTAGTTAGTGGCAAAGCCAGGTTAGGGATCACATTTCCAGCTTGGCAAGATTGTTACCTTCCTATTTCCATGTGTGTGGAACCTGACTACCCAGAAGCCTTTGCATGTGCATTTGTATCATCCTCACCTCAGGATCTCCCAGTATTTTCCCCAGATGAACAAGTCGTGTTTATCACAGGCTAGTTTCGAACTGGAGAAAGAAATAAAAGTACAGCAAGGTTACCGAGCATGTATAACACTGCGATCAAGGGGGAAACAATACATAGATCTAGCTCTAGAAACCGCTGTGTGACTGTGGACAAATCTCTTCACCTCTCCTCGACCCAATCTCTTTATCTGTAAAATGACTGGCAGTGGGAGGATTAGATTATTTCTAAGGTCCCTTTCAGTTCTAAGATACTTATTGTAATTCCTGCCAGACAAATGATTATAAAATAATAATCACTCTAAGTTAGTCCTCTACATAGAAGAAAAAAGAATGCCACCACCAATCTCTTTCAAAGGATGCTAACCACTAAAAACCTTAAATCTCAACCAATCAGTACTATAATGGCTTTCCCCTAAGAGCAAACACCCTGTATCAGTGAACATATAGAAAGCAATAGCATGGTCAGAATCATAATTTTCTTTGGTAAATTTTATTTTGCTTAAATTAAATGGGAATCCTTTGCTTTTAACAATATTGTGTGAATAAAACCGTTCTTTTAACATTGGAACTGAAAGCTAACTGTTCACATTAGGAATTTTGGTTTCAAACAGCAATACTAGCTGGGTATGGTGGTGCATGCCTATAGTCCCAGTACTTGGAAGGCTCAGTCAGGAGGATTACTGTGAAATTGAGGCCAGCCTGAGCTAAATAGTGAGTTCAGAACCAGTCTGAGCTATAGAGAAAGATCCTCTCTCAAAAAATTTTATATATATATATATATATATATATATATATATATATATATATATATATCAACACTGCCTCTCTGTTTTCAACACCCTCAGTAGCTCCATAAATGGCGCTTTCTCTGGACTAAGCATGGGAAAATGGCGAGCTGATGTGATGCTTGTCTCTACAAACCTTAGAGTCTGATAGACAGATATGAAGTAAATTATAAAGTAAATCTGTTTTGTATGGATTGAGTATATAACATAGTCACATCATCTTTCTAGGACTACATAATGATCTCCCCCCAAAAAAAGAGCTCTATAAAAATGTAGACTTTGATCCACACCTGCCTTTCTACTCATACAAGGGATTGAAATGGTAGAAATTCATGTGTTGATTTTAATGAGACTCCTGGAAATATAGTAGGGATCCCGTTTCTAAAATGGATACTCAAATCTCCTACCAAAACCACCAAGCCCCTTTCCCCTAATTTCCAGTGGCTGATTTCAAATCATTCAGTTTTGTTGCAAATAAGCAGTTGGCTACACCTTCTCTAGAATGACTTGTGAGCATACAAAGGAAACTCACTAGTATTGTAATGTGAATGCGGTTAAAAATGAGCAGTAAAGAGGAGAGATGTTACATTAAAATTTGCTTACTGGCCCTCATTTGAATTGGCTCTCCATAATTAATATTTTGCTATAAGACTTTCATTTTTTATATTTATATGTGTGGCCTAAAATTCCCTTGGGGCTTCCATAATTTTCTAATTAAGAGCCCTCAGACTCTAGCCAAGATTAATGATCACCACTGATCACTCCTGCTGCCGCTGTGTATTCATCTGAAACAACGTAAAATACAAAATTTTATGGAATATTTTTCTAATAAGAAAACACGAAGAAATTTCCTTACAAATCACAAAAATTATAAATTTCATTACACTTGACATTCTAAACATACAGTAAAATTCAATGTCCCAGTGGTCACACTTGCAAAATAATACTGGCATTCCTCATTCTTATAGCTAGAAATCTACACTGAGGAGCCATTGTGGTAAGAACTTTGATTACTAAGGCCCTGGAGAAAAGACCAAGTAAGGTAATAGGAAAAAAAAAAATCACATAAACCCACAGTAGCCAGAGACAGAAAAAAAAAAAACCATCAGGCTGTGGTCATTCCACCTGGTATCTATGGGATGGCTTTTGTAAGACTGATGTCTGTGTCGGATAACAAGAGGGGTAGACATAGTCCAAAGTCAGACTATCAAATGCATTTGAAAAGAAAACAGGGGAGAAAAGGGATCACTTTTATAAGGCACTAGCCAAATGCCAATTTTTATGTACTGGCTTCTTTCAAAATATTCAATCACACCTAATAATTGGCAGAGAACACAAAAAGGCTCTCACTCCATGCTGTGGCATTCACTCCCCCTGGGGCACATGGCCATCTGTAGCCAATAGGAGCCACAGCGAGGAAAAAAAGCCCCAGGGACCCCAGATTCGTTCAATTGCACCCCTACCCTGCCTGCCTTCAACCTCGCTGTTATTCATACACTTTAGCCTCACAGCTAAAAAAGAGTCCTTAAAAGCATCAAAGTAACATTTCTCTGTTAGAGAACTAAAGGGTTTTTTTTTAATAAGAAAAAATACAAAGACAAGCTAAAGTATCAAATATCAAATTCAATTGATGTTTCCTGAATGCTTTCCATCTAATAAGTGTCTCAATGGTTTGTTAGAACTAAGAACACGTCTCCATTTCAGAATAAGGTACACATTTTATGAAATCCCCACAAAAGAAAAATGATCATTCTTGCTTTATTAAAACAACGCCTATTTCTGTTCCTTTACTAAAATGTGTTTCTTCATCTTCATCTCCATACTATCTCTGTCTGCATGAAAATGTATAATTAGTGAGTCTGGATCTCAGAAGAAGTCACAGTAATGTATTTATTTTTTCACTTACTAATTCTATCACTGCATGGATAGGATTCTTCATGTTTAAATGATGAATGTTAAATGTTCTACATCTTCTGAGATAGATTAGTGAATTAATTTCACCAGTAATTTACCCTGGCTATTAATAGCTCAGCAAAACTCCAAGTGATCTATGTAATGCAGATTGTACGGATATATACACAACATAGACAAGACTGTGATGGCCACTTCTTTCACAAATATCCAAGCCCTTAGAATGACCATGTGGCTGTACTCGTTGCTGGCAAGATGACAGACAGACACAATTCTCCTGCTCTGTGGTATTTAGAGTCTAATGGAAGTAGTCAGAAATTAAGACTAACAGGCTCAGTAATATGTGCTGCGCTGGGGAGCTCTATGTTTTCATACAAGAAGACATCCTAGGCTGCATCTGAGAACTAAAAAGCTTTCTGGGAAACCTGGCCACTGGAGAGGCCTGGGAGGGTCAGGAAGGTTGAGTGATGATGAACGACAAATGCTCTATTTAAAAAAAAGAAGTCATTGAGCATAAAATCAGCTCAAGACTGAAGAATGCTCACAGACATGAGATAAGACATGAACATAATTTTCAAATAATGAAATCATAGCCTTGGGACAGAAGAGTAATCTTTTTTGCTCCATCCTTCTCTGGGCTTATCTAAACAAATAAAAATATAGTATGCTTCTAGAACATTCTTAGGAGAGAATAGGCTAATACACAAGTCAATATAAAAAATGAATTTGAGGTGAAACAGTGAACCCGTAATCCCTTCAAATATACTGGACACTTCTTAACTTATTATGGGCTTCTGTGAATCCCCTTTCTTGGAATTAGGACTTGTGTTATTTGACCTCCCAAAGTTAATGTTGTAGGTGATTCCTCCCATGAAAGAGAGTCACTTTGTACTGATGGCACCAGGTCACACCAGGTTCTTTGACAACAGATTTGCTCCCAATTACAAACGCGAGAGCAGAAGATGCAGCCACGACCTTCCATTCATGACTTCCACTTACCCTGACAAAATTTCTACAAAGTGAGTGTTATCATTATCATTAGTTCATGAGTGAGGAAATTCAATGTTAAGGAAATTCATGAATGTTTCCTAAGTCCCAAAGGTGATGGGGATGAGGAATGTAATTTAAACATTCCGAGCACCTAAGCCCATTCTTTTAGCCCACTCTCTGTCCTTGCTTACTGGCTCCCGCACCATCCACCCATATCCATGCAAAGCAACCCACTGTGTAACGAATGGGACACCAAGCAAGGGATTCGCATGGAGTAGGAGGAAGGACAGCAGCACCCAGAAGACCATCTGACTCTGCACATGAATTACTCTGCAATGGAGAAGGGTCTGGGAGAAGGGAGAAAGAAAAGGTCTGACTGAGGCTGAAATACCATCCTCATCTTTATTCATGGTTTTGCTTTGCAAGGTTTCAGTTATCCAAGGTCTGTCGCAGTCTCAAGCTATTAAGTGGAAATTGTCAGAAATAAAAAAAATATAGATTTTGACTAACTTTTATCATGGTAAACTCACAAATATTTTATTATTCCTACCATTAATCTCTTACTGTACCGAATTTATAAACTAAGCTTGTAAGAGGAATGAACATAGAGGGAAAATGCAGTTACGGGGCTTGGTATTATCCACAGCTTCAGGGAGCCTTAGGATGTGTCCCCTAGGGATAAGGAGGAACAACTATACTCTGATGTATACAATGAGGAAAGGATACACAGACAATAGCATCACACAGGAACTGTGTAACCAGAGCTACCTCTTCTACTCATTCTGAATTTTGGGCCATTTTTTTCAGACAGACTGGGTTTTCTCCTTGCCCTTTGGCAACTGATGAAAGAAAGATGATTTTGCAAGGCAAAGTCTTTCTATTGTTCCTTTTTTATATTGAGCAATATAATTATACTTTAAGAAAGAGTAATTGTTCTCAGTTCCGCCTATGATTTCTTATTTGATTTTTGCTGGGCTGAGTACTGAATGTAGGGCTAAGTATGCTCAGTAAACCTTTCACCCTTGAGCTACACCCTGAGTCCTAATCTTGAATTTTAAGATAAATGATCTCATTCTTATCATCATTGAGGGAATTAAAATATAATAAAAATTACTAACCCTTTATCTTAATTTTCTTGAAATTGTTCTTTTTAAAGTATGTTCTGAAGAATATATACATATATGTGTACTTAACATATAAATTATACCCCTCAAAATATCTATATAATGATTATGCTTGCGTTTATAGGGTATGGGCCAAATCCAGTCCATTGCAAATAAAGTTTTATTGGAACACAGCCACACTCATCCATTTACATTCTGTCTGTGGTGCTTTATAGCTACATCAGCCAAGGCACATTGCTATAAAGATTGTACGGGCCACAAAGCCTAAGTATTTACCGCCTGGTCCTTCATAGGAGATGCCTGCCAATCCCTGTTTTATACGACAACGCTGAGATGCCTACATTACCCCCTTTATAAAATTCATCATCTGGATAGCTATTCACCCATTTTTGCATTCATTAATCAGTTAATGTCTGTGAAGCAACTTTAGGACACTTGGCACAGAGAATGAAAGGGGTTCCACAAAATGGAAAAGGGATGAAGAGAATGGCACATAAGGAATCCTCTAAGGAAGCAGGGCATGGCAGGAGAAAAGCTAGGAGTGAGCCAAGCTGGGGTTCTCTGGTACATGGCCCTGGCACTTAAGCGGGGTTAGTGGAGTACTGCTAACTCATGAAATAATCGCATCAACAATCTTCAGGATACAGTGCGCTTTTGGACTTCCCAAAAGGCAGAGTCTCACTTACTGGTAAACCTTCAATGCAATAAAAGCAGTGAGATGGCTTAGAAGTGATGTACTGGTTCGAACCATCAGGAGGGCTTTCCCCAGGTTATGAAGATTAGGTGACATTACAGGCAGAACTAAATGAGGGAAACTAGTTAACCTAATACCTAAATGGTCTTGAAGGTCCAAAACAATCAACTCCTACACTCCTTTACCCCAACGAGCCCTAAAGCTCGGTGATCTATGTTGAACCTTGCAACTGCAGAAGCCAGCCTCCTATGTGAGCAGCAAATAAACACTCACTCAGTGAATAAATAATTGATGCAGTAAATGAGCAAGCTTTCTCCTTTGGCTTTCTGATCAATGACAGTGGGTGAAGTAAGCATTACCGACATACATTGTCTAGTGACGATGTAGAAGTAAAGCTGTACTGCAGCTAAGTAAGCATAAATGACATTTATAACATTGTTTTATTTTTATTTTTGACCTACTGACTACTTAGCACTTCAGTCAAGAATGAAAGCACAAAAAAAGAAGATAAAAAAAACCTTACCAATCTAAACAACCAAAGTCAAGGTGATTAATTTAATTATAATCAAACAGTAGACATCCCATTTGACTGTGTACCTGGAAACAGGCTATGATATATATTAATTAGGTGTCTATGTGTTATAGAATGTTAATAAAATTAATAGTTTTCCTTAAGTGAGTTTAAAATCACACTTTTAAATATTTTTGGATTTAGGTATTTAAAGAATCAAACATTCACTTAAGCAAAGTACTACAAAAAATTTAAAAATTGACCTATCATAATAGTTTTTAAATGTCTCATTTGGGAAATATTAGCACACAGGATAATCTTTTACTCAACAAACATAAACTGGCATTTTTATACAATTACAAAAAAAAAAGTCAATGTGGTTGGAAACCTCTACAATAAATGCTACCGTGGGAACCTCTTGAGGGTGATGGGTATACGATCTACCACTTACAACATGAGACAGTTTACGTTAGTTCAGCTTGATAGGCTACATTTATATGCTCAAATGTAAACACACTGCTGGATTTTACTTTTTAAATGAAGAAGATGACTGATAGGTTTCTGGACTCTGACACTACCAAAGGATTTCTCTGTTTTTTTTTTTTTTTTCACTGTAGTTTCTGGTGTAAGTGGAAATCACTGGTTGAAAATATCTGTATCTGGATACTCTTTAATAGTTACAAAATAAAGAATCCACAACTAAATTTTTTCCTTTTTTAAAAAACATGTGGCCAAGAAATTCAGTGTCACAAGTTTACCATAACCTACTTTATTCTCCTTTCGTAAGCGGCTCATCTTCTTGTTTACTTGTGATACCACAGGACTTTCTTACAAAAAAAATTAATTTCAAATCAAAAAGGCAAGATAATAACTACTTTCAGCACATGAAAAAATGTACCAGAAAGAAACTGCAGTTTAAGCACAGATAGCATATAATTAAGAATGAGAAGAATCAAAGGATTCTTGAATACACATTGCTTTAATTTTTCTCCTGATGGGCTTTCAGATTATCTTTTAGAAATCTATTAAAAATCCTCCTCTTGAAAAGATCTATTAAAACCACAGACACTTGGAGATGGAGCAGAGGGAGAAAAAGTGGGTCATCTTATAAAATTGATTATATGAGGTCTCCACACACAGTGCCTGTGTCAGCAATAAGGAAAAAACACGTCCAGATGACCCCACAGATAGAATTTCTTTTGGAGAAAAAAACCCCGACATCTTTTTGTACCTTGTACAGCCAAGGGCTGGGGTGATGGCCGCCAAATTCCAGACGTACACATAAACATCAGCCTGGTTTTTGAAGAGAGTCAACCCCAAAATAGCCCCGAAAAATATATTTCGTAATTTAAAAAATGGTATATATATTTTTTCCCTTCCATCTAAATCTGGAATTCTGACTAACCTATTTTAAACAAGCTAGGGATGGCAAGCTTCAATCTGTTTGGATAGAAAAGCATTTATATAAATGTTTTGTTCAAGCCCAAAAGGGAAAGAGAGTTTAAATATACAGTGCATGAAAGATGCATGCCCCGCTTCCAAACAGCTTAGTGCACAGAGGAGGAAAACAATCTACCCTCTGTTAGTCATTTCCAGCCGCCTCTGAGCTTAAATATCTTGCAATTTGCTACGTCGTTTCAGTGACCCCCAAAGCAGGAGATTAACTAAAATTTCATAACGGCTCTTTTCTGTTCCCCTCCCAGATCTTCGGGGTCCAGGAGCAGGAGGCAGAGAAGGAGAAAGTCAAGGGGCAAATGGAAACAAAATCTATTTCTCTTTGCACTCTTTCTCTGCACTTGAGAAAGAAAAACGAGGCAGATAAATCTGTATGATGCTAAACCAAATCTCTTTAATTCCAGTCAGCTTTTATCATTCAGCCGCTGAGTCTGTGTGTGGAAAAATTCATGCGAAGTCCCCCTAGCAACAGCCTCAGCCAATCAGGAGGCGCTCTGTGCCAGGCAGCTGCCAGCCAGAGAGAATAAGGCAAAGTAGGTCAGGCCTGTATTTCTAAAAATGCTACGGTCTACTAACCCCACTGTCCCGTCTGTCTGCCCTGGCCCATAATAACCTCAATTGCTCGGTGACACAATGACATACTATCCTGTTAGAGTGCAATCACATCACGCTACATTATTCTGCTTCGAGCGGGGCCGCCGGGTGAAGGACCCTCCGAGGGGCAGCATTAATCAGGCGGCCAGTCATGTCCACCAGCACTTTGCTCCAGAAACGAGGACGGCATTCACGACCAGCTGTTTGAACTAACACACACAAAATAACGTCTTCCACCGGGTGGGTGCCCAGAATCACGCCATTCTGATCCGGCAGGTTCCGCTTCTTGACTAAATGGAAGATGTAAATCAAACGGGCTCAGGCACTGTCAGCTCAGGCCACCTCAAAGGGGAGGATCTGTAAACTGCGTGACATGGGATTCGAAACGCTATTGATTTCACGTACGTGGCTCTCTCTCACTGCAGATTTCTCTCATGCACACAAGCACAAAAGGCACATGCATACATGGGTAATGCGATACACATGTGTGGGTGGCTCCCAGAGAGCAACGGGGCAGAGCTGATCTGAAACCCCGTCTCTCTGGTTGGAGAAACGGCGGGCCCGGAGTAACTGTGCAGCGTGAACACAAATACACACGCAAAATGAACGCCGTGGAGGGGCCCTGAAAACAAACAAACAGGAGTAAACATCCTCAGCTTCGGGCCAATCAGCTCCTCCCGTCGCCTCCCAGCGGATGCTCTCAGAGCGGCCGAACCTCCAAGCACCCTGGCACGGGAGGGCGCGAACGTGGCCTCGGCGGCGAGGGCACCTAGGATTACTAACGAACTGCACTTGGGCTTCTAGACAACCAACACGCCTTCGAGGCTGAAAACTAGGGCTGCCAACGAACAAAACCCAGAAACCCGTCAAGCCACCTATTTGCACCCCAAAATGGGCCTTTTGCTAATTTAATATATCTTTGAACCGCTCTCCACTGCATGCACA
Organism: Ctenodactylus gundi; assembly: GCA_004027205.1. Classification (NCBI taxonomy): domain Eukaryota; kingdom Metazoa; phylum Chordata; class Mammalia; order Rodentia; family Ctenodactylidae; genus Ctenodactylus; species Ctenodactylus gundi. The sequence goes on from PVKB01006667.1 coordinate 47,018, forward strand.
AAAATGACGTGTGGCTGCAGAAAAAGGAGGCTGGCCAGGCCGCCTGGGGCTTCCTGGGGAAATCGCTTGTATTGCTCGAGCTTGCTAATCAACCTGCATTTTTAAGGTTTTGCTGTTCCACTTAATAATGACCATACCACCCCCCCACCCCCCACCACCACCATCACACACACACATCTCCAGACACCGGTTATGCCAGTTCAGCAAGTCTTACTACACATGTAATCCATCCACATTTGATTTGCAAACACAGAATTCCTTAGCCCACGGGCCCCGGGCTGAACCGTGTCCGGTAACTTTGTTAAGACAATCTTCCTCGCTTTGAGGCACACAGCACACAGCTATTCTTGGAGCTATGCACCCGCTGATGCCACCAGGAACCACTAATTGCAAGTGCTGACATTTTGCTGGTCTATGCAGCTTTGAAGTTCTGTTTTTCTCTCCTTGCTGGGTTTCATATTCTCTCCTGCACCCCTCCTCTTTCCCACCCCCTACTCCTTCTTTGTGCCTTTCCACATTAAAGCCATTTCTAGATCTACGCTAGGACCATCTGGAGAAAGGGGTCTGGGCGATCTGATTCCTGTACCTGCCTTCCCACCTTCCCAGCCGCCCCTGCCTGCCCACAGATCTACAGTGGGGAAGTACAGTAATGAGATCCTCCCCTCGCCCGACCGGCCCCGCCCTCCGGAATGCATCAACAGCTGGCCAAACAAAATCCTGCACACAGAACGGCCTTTGTAGAATTAGTAACAAACAGTGGAGGGGCCAGACTGGCGTCCCAGGAGAACTCCCCCGTGACTACTGGGAAAGCTCGCCCGCCCCGAGTTGGCACTGGCCCTGCGGAGCTGGGACGGGTCTCCGCAGTTCACAATTTCAAATCCACCAGCTCCATCCAGGCTTTCCGTGCAGGCTCTGTGGAGGGTGTGCACATCTCCACAACAGCAGCTCAGATGCAAGCTTCCTCTGTGCTGGCAATGGCCCCACTCTGCTCCGGGGAGCCGGCCCTTCCACATGCCACGCCACAAACTCCCCAGGCGCATGAGCAGCATCCGCTGGCGTCTGTACCTAAGCACTTGGCCGGGAGTCAGGAGGACCACCTCTCTTCATCGGGAAAGTCTTGCTCCTCACTCTAGATGGATCCTGCCCTTATACCACGCAGATAGGACACCGTATGCATCTACACTGAGCATCTTGCATCTCAAGCCTGTGGTAGCCAGCTGGTCTCAGAGTCATCTGGGATACATTTATTTTGATTAAATTGATCACATTTCTATTTACAGGATAGAATTTTTGCTGTACTGAATACAGCTGTGTTTATAGGGATCTGTAGAAGAAGAAAATAAAACCCCACCATCAGTCCTAGCCACCACGCCGAGCACAGAAAGAACTTCAAGGAGTTAAAACAGAGGGGGCTTGCTTTCACATTAGAGAGAAATTCTGCCTGCAGCTGCCCTGGCTGCGTTGTCCGGCTGGTCAGGAGATGGGTGTTGAACTGGAGCTGAAAACACAGGCTGCAATCAAGCCCGATCCAACCAAGCGGCAGACTTCCTGTATAAAATGGTCAGAAATCGTTTTTTTTTTTGTCCATGTCTTTACATGCATGAACATGCATTTAAATCCATGCTGCAAGGATGCTCTTTTCCCTGGGGACACTGTTCAGTCACCCAGCCCATCAGTTTCTTCCTTGACAGCACCAGGGACATCCAGACTACAATTCACAGTTCCTCCACCCATGGACTCGGTTATAAATTACACCATCCTCCCTAGGATCAGAACGCAGAGCCAGCAGCAATCACCCGGCATCCGGCATCTCCTTTTTTTCCATGCGCTCCTCCTCTCTCTGCCTTTCTCCAACTCTGCCTTGCCAGGCAGATACATCAGATACCTTGTTTATCCATCTTCCGCTCCAGGCTCAGGTGCAATGCCACCTCAGCTCGGCCTGGGTTGTCCCCCCAGACTGGACCGCGGGAGCAGCCGGAGCTCGGTGCAGACGACCAGGCTGGGCTGCCCTCGCCCTGTGGAGGGGCATCCGCGGTGGCACTGGATGTACAGTGCTCCTCACTCCCCCTTCCCGTCCTCTGCGTCCTCTCTAGCCATCCCACTCTAGGGTCTCTCGCAGCCTCCAAGTGCCCTCATCCAGCTGCAAGGAGACCCTGGCCAGAGCTCCGCCAGCAGCTCCTTCTTCTGCACCTTGCAGACTCGTAACGCCGGGTCCGGTGCAGCATGGCGAAGCCCAGGTCGGGGACGGCAGCAGGAGCAGCTCAGGTAACCTGGGGAAGCTTGGCGTGCCCGCGGCGATGCAGCCCTGGAGCTGCCAGAAAAGACGGTCTGGCTACAGAATTAAAAAAAAAAAAAAGAAGAAGAAGAAGAAGGAAAAAAAAGAAAAAGAAAAAAAGCACAGCTCAGCGCTTGTGGGGGTGGAAAAACACAAACACACACCGTAAAAAAAAGCAAATTAAAATCAAATTTCAAAACAAAACAAAAAGGAGAGGAATACAGAGATCGGAATACTTCGTGCGACTTTTATTTCTGACGTTGCTCGGTGTATTGGCCTCCCCGCCCCCTCCAAAATCTCCCTGGTCCCCGAACACTCCCGTCTGTCCATGAGTGCCGAGTCACAAATGCTGTTGCTCCAAAGTGCCGCAGACCCAGCATCACATGGGAAACCACATGACGAGCAGGAGTCGGCTGCTGATGTGGTCAACTATTTCGCCGAGGCGGGGGGTGGGGGGGAGCAGGAGGGAGAGAGATCTCGTGTGAGACATGCCCCTCCTGTGCTGCCAGGAGGGAATTTCCTTAAAAGAACAATGAGAAGAGTGTCTCTCTGGAGATACGCTCGGGAGGGCACACATACTTGTACAGATGCGTGCTGATAGAAGGGACCTTGGAGCCTAACGCCATCCAAGGATGCTGTACCGCAGATACTAGCTGGATGGCAGCAATATTACTTCTAGTGCGTATTCATCAAAGCTGATTTCACTTAAGCGGATTCCTGAAAAGCACACCCCATGTCTTCATGGCATGATCAGGCTTGGAAAACCAATTCTATTATCTCTCCTTGCAATCTGTATCTGAACTTGCATTCTGAATAATTTATTTTTAGACTAATAAGATGCTCGCCAAGACTGCTCCCTTTCTTCAGCAAGCAGCGCTGACGATACTCACTCAAGTAGGAAAACCTTGTCCCTTTGTAGAGAGACGAAAGAAGGTTTCTATTGTTTTACCCCCCAAAAATTGTGATTGCATACTTAAAGGCATACAAACACATAGCAATAAAGTTCTCTCACAGCAATCATTAGAAACGAGGGGAATCTTTCTGCTTCGGTGAATGGACATGTCTCTTACTTGCAGTTTGGCATCTCATGTTGGCAAATGGAGGTGATATTTTTCTACCGATGTCCATGGCTGTAGCTCGAGCCCTTAAGCCACGCGGATACTGCCACATCTCAGCAGAGGGAGAGCAAACGACTGCTTTGTGGAGCACCTTTCTGTTCCAGGAGCTGCGATGCTGCTCTGTTTCACTAGTTACAATAAAGCATGTAGGAGAGAGATGCCTCAGGGTCTGGAGAATCTGTCAACTATCCTGGGATTAAGTAAGTTGCCTGTTGGGGACATCCTTCTTGAGAAGTGGGCATACCCTTGCAGGAAAAAAATACTGACTATGGAATGAGAGAGTCGTTAAATAGGTAAGGATCACTGTCTCCAGCTTGTCTTACTTGGCTCAAGATAGCGAGACAAGTGGACTTTAATTCCTTCATGATGGACTTGTCAGTCCCTTGCAGTCTGGGAGTGGCACGGACTGTCCTGGACTGTCCCAGGCACTTGGGATCTGGGAGTGAGCAAGACGGACATGTTCTGATACATTGGAGATCAAGATCTCAGTCTCATAACTGAACGCATCTTTTCTTTCTCTAAGCGTGCCCTTCTCCCCATGCGAATACTCCAAAGTTAAACAAGAAAGACCCAAGGGCCACTTTCCCGCTCTTTTGTCTCCATCATTTTTTGCCATCTTTCAGACTCTATAGGTTTTCTTATACAAGGCCCTTGGATTTGGATTTGAGGCTTCCCTTCCATTTGGTCAGAGCCACGCTCTGGCACTCACACCCTCACAGTTTTCTCTGTGGCCTTCCTCATTTTGTTTCAAACCATTTGGCAGCTTGCCACCAAACCACTTCTGCTAAAAGCACCATATTCATGAAGTCCAGAATTATCATCCAGATGGGATGGGCAGCCCTTCCTCCAACACTCAGAATAACCTCTTATTTCTTCACATTCATATATGACCAATCGGGAAAGCAATATCTGATTTCATATTGCATATTTATACAGATGGGCCTGTCTACTTTCTGAGTACATCCTTCACTGAATCAGAAAAAAAATGATTTGTGTTAATAACTAGTTATAAAATACTGTAAGAGAAACAATGACACATGAGCTTAGTCTCCATCCTCAGGGGGTGTAGAGTCTACAAAGTACGTGACACTTTTTCCTTCGGCAGTAACTATGCATTATCTCCTATGGTTAGACATTCCTGAGTTTTGCTTGCCATAAAAATAATGAGTAGGTCTAAATTTGCCAGATAACTATGGAAAGGGAAGAATTATTTCTACCTTAAAATGTGGAAAGGCTCCCAGGAGCCTCTAGGACATGGGTGTCCAAACTCTTAGTTTATCTGGGCCACATTGGATAAAGTGGAATTGTCTTGGCCACATATAAAATACCTAATGTAGTTGATGCAACTGAGTTACCAAAAAAATCTCATTAATATTTTAAGAAAGTTTATGAATTTGTGTTGGGCCACAGTCAAAGCCATCTTGGGCAGCATGAAGCCTGTGAGCTACAGGTCAGACAAACCTGCCCAGGATTTGCAGTGATCTCCAAAGTGTCTGAGCAGCACAGCAGCTGGGTTTTCAGTATTAACAACAATATCAAAGACAATAACTAAAAATGAACCCTTATTAGGCACCAGTCTATTTTAAGCATTTTAATATTTTAACACAATTATCCTATGATGAAAGTATTTTTTAAAATAAATTCTCTTCAGGCTGAGGGCATAGCTCAAAATTCAAAGAGCTTGCCTAGCAAGGGCAAGGCCCTGAGTTTGATTCCCCTTCAGCAGAAAGTCTGGGCATGGTTGCACATGCCTGTAATCCAAGCTGTCAGGAGGCTAAGGAGAAAGGATCACCATGAATTCTAGGCCAGCCTGGGCTACCATGAGTTCAGGACCAGCAGAAAATACATTATGGGATCCTCTCTCAAAATAAATAAATAAAGGGATGGGCATGTGGCCTAGTGGTTAAATCAACTGCCTAGCAAGTACAAGGCCCTGGGTTTGATTCCCCAGCAGCATATAAACTGAGCATGGTGGCTCACACCTGTAATCCCAGCATTCCACTCGAGGCAGAGGGATAAGGACTGCCATGTGTTCCAGGCTAACCCAGACTATACAGTGAGTTCAGGACCTGCCTGAACTACAGAGTGAAACCCTGTCTTCAAAACAAAACAAAACTAAATAAATAAACAAACAAACTCTTTTTACCAAAGAGCTTAAATAAGTTGCTCCAAACCACACAGCAAATGAATGGTAAGGCATACTTTTCTCCCAAGCCCATGGCTTTTACCACTATGCCCTGATGCTCCAAAGCTGAAAAGAACAGTGGGATAGAACCCAGACAGGTGAGAACACAGACATTTGCTTCAAGGTATATAGAAAGATTGCCTTGTTTCAAGTAGGGTCTTGGCTTGTAGAAGTGGGACTAAATTGAGGAGGACAATATTCTAAAACGACAGCTTTTATGGCCCTCACAATCCATGAATTAAAGAGCAAATTATAGGATGATTATAGAATAATCCAAACTCCAACCACATCTAAGACCAACATGGAGAAGTGGAGGGAGAAAGTCAAGCCACACAGTGGCTCCTGCAATATCCTGACTCCAAAGAATGACATCTGGATGCTGGAAGAAAACTATGGATGGTTCCTGAAGGTTTAGTGAAAAGGGAAATAACAATATTGAGGTGCTTTGCAGGAATAATGGTGGCAAAAATGACCCCACAGCTTTGAAGGCCCAGATAAAAAAAGGCAATTCAATGATCTTAGAAGTGGGTCATTAATGCATTTCCCCAGCAGCTACCAAAATGTTTGATAAACTTCTCAAACTGCAAATGAATAAACAAATTAAAGGAGCAGAGGCAGAAATGGGACAATCAGGGCTGATCTATGTTTTAGGAAAACTTCAGCGGTGAATCTGGTACCACATGGGATATTCCAGTGATTTTGATGGGTCAGTTTCTACCATGACATTGCTCACATATGAGTAGGCTCTTTCTCCTCTCTCCACCTTTGACCCCATCCTGTCCTGTTACCTGCTTTCCCCCAGCACACACTTCAGCTGCTCCTTTTCATGTGCCAGTCTCCAAGGCTGTTCCTGTCCCACTCTCCCAGACTACTTCCCTCCTCGCCCACAGCTGGAGACCCCACCCCTCCCAGTCTGGGCCTCACGGGAACAGTGCATTATGAAGGTGATAAAATAGGCATGATAACAATATTACCATTCTTTCAATTTTTTTAAAATAGCAAACCCCAGACGTTTTATCAGTTTTCTCACACAATCTTAGCTCTCCAGAACAGCAACATAACAAATGCACCTCCTTTCTTGAGCAGCTTATGAAGGTTCATATGACATACTGCCTCTGCCTCTCGAAGTAAAAGGGGGTATTATTGCCTTGTATCATAGCTGGAGGGGAAAAAAGTGTTAATAATCTTTCTCATCAGCAGTAAAGTATTGAGGTTTTAATACCCAGATACACTTTAGTGAAAAGATAGTATATCACTGTTAAGCAGACTTCAAGAGCAAGCTCAGACAATGAGGGGATGCAAGAAAGTCTGTTTACGCTAGAGACGAGAACATTTTAAAAGAAATACAAATAAAGCCAAATTTGTGTTGAAACATTTCTATTTGCATCACTTTAGATCAATTCTAATAATCTGAGTATTAAGAAGGAAAGTTAGGACTTGTAAGCTTTGAACGAATGGTTAAATGGGGGAACAAGACCCTTGTGTCACACACAGATGCGTTGGGGAATCTACTGACCTAAGACCCTGGTACCTATTGTGGAAGGGCAAAAAATGAACGAAGCCCTGAGAGAGCTCACAATCCCTAGAAAAAATGCTTTCCTTCCTTCAACAAAGAGAAGTTACTGCATTTAATGACAGAAAAAAAAAATAACAGAGGTTAGTAAAAAATGGATACAACCTCTTGAAAGGCAGCCACCCACCTAAGCCACTTTGAAGTCATACCATAAAAGACATAGCCAGGATAATATGAATATTCAATGAGTGGGACTCTTAAATCCTTTAAGTGAATAAGAACGTTGTGCTTTATTGTTGCAGCTCTGGGACATATTAATGATGCACTGACAGTGTAGAGGAAGGAAGAGCCTGTAGGCTTACTTAGTAGGTTGAGAGTGGCCTTAGAGCCTCATACCGTGTTTTCTAACCTCCCCCAAATGGATGCTGAATTAAGATCAGCTCTTCACAAAGCAGACTGACAAAGTGACTAATTGCCGTCTGCCAGCAGAGATCGGCTCCCCCCTCCCGTTTTGTTCCCCATTATTACCCTATCCCATTTTACAGGGGCCAAATGGCAAGTTTAAGGTAGAGGGACTGTGTTTGTTCACCTGTGAGTGGTTTGACCCCAGACTTTAGAGAGCACTGTCAGGAAGTCAGTTTTTCCATGCTCTTTACAGTAAACAAAGACAGTGTGGCTGGGCTCCAAATGTTACAGAAGGTCAGGGACCAAACCGCCTCAAAGACAAAGACCGCTTCCAGAAATTGAAACACAAAATAGATGTGAGCGCCATCAACATTCCAAACCGGGCTCCTGTTCATGCTCAGTGTTTGCCTCAAACAATGTGACACAAGCCCAGCGTAGGTGCATAATAGAAATAGAATCATAAAACCCCAGGTGCTGGAAAGCACCTTAAAGGTCATCTGGTCCAACCGCAAATCTGAATTGTGAATGCTGCCCTTTGAAATATTTTCTCCATGTAATCATCCAGCCTTTGGTGCGGGGGGGGGGGGGGGGGGGGGGGGG
>PVKB01006668.1:0-55177 GCA_004027205.1 Ctenodactylus gundi
CTTGGTTTTGATGGTGATGGACTCTTGCTGGTCTTGTTTGCCTGGAAACATTATCTGTCCTATGTTTCTGTGGGACAGCTTTGCTAGGTTCAGTATTCCTAGCTGGCAAATTTTATCTTCAGCAGTCTGAATCTATTATCCCTACTGTGGTTGGGATCTGGGAGATCCTGTTAACAGTGTCACTTATCCAGACATTATGGATAATCTATAGAATTATGCACTGTTAGGAGATGGAGTTCTGGTCCAGAAGAGTGGGTTATGGTTGTGTGGTGGAGTATAGGTGTGTGGTAGATTACAGATTACAGGGATGTGGATTAGTTTACAGGCCTGTGGTAGATCAAGGGCTTACAACTGCAAGGGGTGGTACACTGAGGCTGGACTCTGAAGGGGAGGATCCCTGGGACAGGACCTGGCAGAGAATACGCCGCTTCCTGCCCCTCCCTGCTTTCTGGGTCTTGGCTTCCTGCTTTCTCTCCTGGGAGAGCCACCTCTGCCTCCGCCCTGTGCTTCCGCTGCTGCAGGCTGCCCTTGAAGGGACTGCGACCCTCTGAAACTGTGAGCTAAAGCAAAGTTCTCCCCTAAGTTCTGCTGGTGTTCAAAGTACAGATACTCCCTTACACACAACCTGCACACTCTCTGTCTCTGTCTCCGTCTCTCTCTCTCTCTCTCTCTCTCTCTCTCGCTCTCGCTCTCGCTCTCGCTCTCGCTCTCTCTCTCTCTCTCTCTCTCTCTCTCTCTCTCTCTCTCTCTCTCTCTGGTTTCATGAGGTTTTATTGACTGTAATTGTTGCCAATTTGATTATGGCAGGCGACAGGGTAAGGTCATTTGAGGTGGGTCTGTCCCTCATGTCCCCGTAATGGCCACATATGGTTCTCAAAGTCTCTGTGACTCTTCTGTAACCCAATTACTCTCTTTCCTGCTTCTCTGCTCCCTTGTGAAGGCCCAACACTCCATCGTCACTGTGATGGTGTGTTCTCATAGTTTTTTAAGTTTCTTTATTTTTCTTATTTAATGACACTATTTTTTCAATTAATCTATCTCTGAGTTTTCTAAGTGTTTCTTACGCTTTATTTTATTATTGTTCTCTATTCCATTATCCTTTATTCATTGCATTTCCCTCTTTTTCTTCCTTTTTATATTTTTAAGGAAGGTCTCACCCTGTACTCAAGGCTGGCCTGAACTCACTGTGCAGACAAGGGTGGCCTCAAATTCACAGCAAGTCTCAAGCCTCAGACTCCTGGGTGCTGGGAAAACAGGCATGTTCCACCATGCCCAGCTGATGCGGTGCTGGGGAATTGAACCCAGAGTCTTGTATTTGCTAAGCAAACACTCTAACCAGCGTGCTCGTCCTTCAGCCTCTATTCGTTGTATTTTTTTAACTGCCTGGTCTTTTATATAAGACACTTGTATTTCTTCGGTAAATACTTGAACTATTCTGCTTATTCTTCATGTTCATCCAACTGCCTTAAAAATTGCTATTTTGAATTCATTCCAGAAGAATTCATACACCTCCATCACTTTGGAACCGATCACTGCTACCTGATTGTGTCCATTTGCTATCATTACTTTTCTGTGGTTATTTTTAATCCTTATACACTGATAGACATCACTGAAGAAAGATTCAGTCTACACTCTGTACTGTGACTTTCTCTGCATATGACCATGAACAGTACCCAAATTGCAAATTTTTAGAAGTTTTCTGTTGCGTTCCTTCAGCCATCACAGCGCTAAGAGCGTGCCATGGCCCAGGGATGCTGCAGCGGGTGGTGCACCAGGTTGGAGTCCCCTGGTTACCCGGGCTGACACACGCAGGCAGACCGCCTCCTGCACACCTGCTGACCCTGCCCATTACTGGGTGGTGCCTTTCCAGGCTGCTCTCTCTTGCCAGTGGCAGCAAAGGCCAGAACTTGAGCTCCTTTTGTGGGGGCTCTGGGTTTGTTTCTGGAACCCAGATGCCTCATCTCTGGGTCGTAGCAGGAATCACAAGGCCCTCGGGCCTTTCTGGGATGACATCACCACAGTGGGTGCTGGCGCGCTTGCCAGGGACAGCATTCTGTCCTGTGCTCCTGCGGTTTATTTTGCCTCCGTGTCTGGAAGTGGCACGCGTGGAGTGTCCTCTGTGATGCCCCACTGGCGGTAAAGAACTGTTCTGGCGTTTGCTGGTGGTGGAAAGCCTTTCTTCCTCAATTCTGAAGCACAGCTTGGTGCCTGTCGTGACTGAAGTTAGCAGCTATTTATTGTCACACACAGCTTGAGCTATGTCACTCCCTTCCTTGTGGGCTCCAGAGTTCCTGAAGAGTAACCCGTCACCGTTCTGATGGGGGTGTGACTCTCAACGAGTTTCCACCTCTCTTTTGCGACTTTCAATATTCTTTCTTTGCTCTGAACAGTTGACTCATGAGCTTGAATATACTGCGAAGAGATTTTTCCTGACCGTGTCTATCTCCACTTCTAAGTGACTTCAGCGCCTGAAGTCCACATTACCATCAAGGCTGGATGATTCCAGGGCTAACTTCAGATCCAACTCAACAGACTTCAAGGGAAGTGATCAGCTGAACAGTTCTGTTGTGTCATTGGCCTGGATTCCACCTGCCTCCTCCATACATGTAATTCACGAGTTAGGGCATTTTATGTTGTTCCAGAGCTGCTGTTTGTCTCCTAGCAGTTTCCGGTGCTGTTCATTAGTGATTCGTGGTGACGGTTCGCTCACCTGGTCCTCCAGCCGTGACTCTCTTCCCTCTGCCTAATCTTGTCCCTTGCAGCAGGTTTCAATCAAGCTCCTTATTTGACTGTTGAACTTTCCATTTCTGAGAACTTTCTTTGGTTGTTGTTGAGAGTTTCGATCTGTATCGACTTTCTCTTTTGTGTTCTGCTCAGCCTTTCCCGATTTGTCCACTTTATTTGTTTCATTTTTAAATTGTTTCTCATTTAAAAAATTAACCCTTTGAATTCTTTCTCCAGAATTCCCTTGGTTCCGTATCGGGCAAGTCATCTCTCTGGAGAGTTGTTAACTTCTGGCAGAATGATGTTCCTTTATCTTTTTTACATGTCTCATGTTTCTGTGTTGAGATTCATGTATCTATGTAGGTGTTCTGCACTTTGATATGAGTGTTTTTGGCAGGGTATTAGATTTGGAGGCTTCAGTGCTGTGTGCACAAATTCTTCAAGATTAATGTAAATACTGTATATCACAAATACCTGCTAATTAGAAGAATAAATCAGGGAGAAAATCCTTAACTCGCATGAAAAAATAACAACATATTTTATAACTATTGATCCTTATTCTAGGATGAAATTCAGGTGCATACAATGCTCTTAGCTGCCATGTCTTCCACTAAGCTTTTAACTGAAACAGTTTCTCAGCTGTTGTTTGATCTTAAGTTTTCCTGACTTTGCACTGTGAATGGCATCGGATAAGTAGTTTACAGAAAACCTATCAACTTAGATTTTTCTGATGTTTCCACATAATTAAATTTAAGTGAGTAAGCTTTGGAAGAAATGCCACAGGAGGGAAATGTTATCTTTCAGGACACTGTCACAAGGAACACAATGCCAGCGTGTCCCCACATTAGTGGTACGAACTGTGGTCAAGTCGTCTAGATGGTTCCATCAGAACTAAACATTGTGGTGTGAGCCACGACACGTGAGCCTGGTAGGTAGGTCATCTGAACCCCACAAGCGTGTTATTCCCCACGAGTGTCTCTGTGTTCCTTCTGTATCTGTGAGCACGCCACTGTGTGGAAGACCTTTACTTTTTCTGCCATGCAATCCCTTGCTTACTATTAATCCATGCTGGTAAGGACCAGGAATTGTAAGTTGATTTAATCATTTCTACTATCTTTCAAATGTGAGGAAAATGGGACCTTTCAAGCTGACTCTGGCGTCCTCTACTTTTGTCCCTGTCAATCGCCAAGAACTTCCTTCGTGGTACAACAGCATGGTCGAAGCTCATCTTGCACACTCCCTTGTTCTTCCTCGGAAACAGCCTCTTCCCAGGAGACCCTTAGCTCCTTTTAGTGGGGAATAATGCTCCACACATTAGTTATTGGACACGAGCACTGTCACTGCTATGAAGTTTCAAAGCTTGGACGATTTTCTTTGTATGTGTGTTGTATACATTCTCTGTACATATACAAACATGTAGTACATATAGACCACACATAAATATGTACACACATATATATATTGTATATGTATAAGCATGATTGCACTGTTAATTTTGCTAGGAATATACATTTATTTACATATACATGCACATATGAATATACGATAATACTAGTGTATGCACATATCTCCGATGCTATGCAGAATTATTACCAAACATATATTATCTGTCCTCTTTTTCATGTTTCTATCTTTTCCAGAATGTGAAACCTAGGTCTCATCTTAATATATTTGTGCCTTTTTAAGCCATGAAATACATACACATATAATTCATGCCAGTTAAGCCATAATTCCACAAAAAGAAAATTTACTTGAGTTTATTATTATTTACAGTAATTTTGAGATACAATTAATGTATATCATGAACTATTTACCTAAAGCTAGTAAGCAATCATTTTCCCTATGGAGCTCACGGGCTTGATAAGGTAATAACAACTCTGTTCTCTCATAGTTGCCTTTGATATATCTTTGATTGGGACTGGACCCCTCACGTCAAGGCTATTCAGGTTGTGAGCAGGCGGTCTCAGATTCTGTCCACGCGGGCCTCACCGCAGGATGACATTAGGATTTCCATGACCTGGTCCAGGCTTCTCCAGTTGACCATTGAAACCTGGTTCCTCAACTTTTTCCCTTGAGATCTGTCCACATTTCCACGGTGTGATGTTAGTCACAACACGTTTTCAGTCAAGGCATATCTGCGTCGGGACATCAGGCCTCCAGGAACAGGAGTTAGGGTCACTAGGGGCCATCACCAAGGTGGGCGATGGTGCAGTGAAACTTCCCACTCTTGGACTTTCACTAGGATGAGCTCTGACCTATGTACACATCCGTGGAGCCCTCAGCCCCATCATGAGAGAGCCGTGTGCACCAGTCCACAAAGTCTGCTTCTGCCCTTTCTTACTCAACTCACCTCAAAAATAATTGCATCTTTTTCTTTACCACAGATTAGTTATTCTCGATCAAGAACTCTGTATATGGAACTACAGACGAGAATTTTTCCTTTGTGTTCATTTTGTTTTCCTTGGGCATAATAACTCTGAAAATTATCCACATCGTGGCTCAATGCGTTGGTTTTTAAATATCAAATATTATTGCACTCTATGTATATACTAAAGTGTGTACATTCTCCTAATGAGAGTCAGTTGTTTCATTTTCCACTTCTAGATTTTATGACTAAAACTTCTGGGACATGTTTGTACCAGTGTGAGCACTCACATGCTCCGTTTCTCTACAGCACATAGCTAGACATGCCATCACTGATCCTAGGACAGTTGCATGATTAACTTTATGGGAAACTTCCACATAGTTCCTCATAGCAATTATGCCATTCTGTAGTTCCACAAGCAATGGGGGAGGGGTCAGGACTCTCCATACTGCTGCTAGCTTGGTTTTTCCTGAATTTTAACCAGTCTATGAGTGGCCTATAGACTTAACCTTGAATGTTGAATATCATGGACTCTGGAGGCATGTGGTGTGGACTGTATCTCAAATGCACTGTTGATATGTGTGACTCAAAGGGGCAGCGGATGTCCTTGAACTGAGAAATCCCAGGTGTTATGGATTTTCAACCTATTAACGAATCTAAAAACTCACTCAAGCAGAAGGCACTAAGTCCCAGGAACAAACATGGAGGTGGAAATGGAAAGGCGCTGGTCGAACTTCACGTGGCAAGTCTGCTCTGGAGATCCGGTATTCCCCACGAGCGGAGACACATCTGCTGTTTAATCCAATCATGCTAATCATCGTACAAAGTGCTGCTTTGGACGCAGAGAGGGTCACACAAACAAGCAGCCTTGGCCTTTGGCCTCCCAGATCTACTATTGAAACGGCGATGCTCTTAACCTGACATAAATTGTGCTAAGAAAGGCATCACTGATTTTCGGGAAAGTGGTTAACTCATTCCTAAGTCTCAAACTCACCTATACCCAGGATCTCTTAAAGCCATAACGGATAAAGGAAACACATTAAGAAAAGGACCTGCAGTCCCCACAAGGAAAGGCAGGAGCCAGCGTCCTGGGCTGCAGACACTTCACCCGCTGCCTCTGGGCATCCGAGCTGGGGAAGCTGGGTGCTGCTCTGGTGCATAAGGAAGGCCCTGCGGGAGGCTTCTCCCTCCTGCTCTACACAGGAGCAGAGGTGCCTGGTGCCTGCACCGGGAGGATTTCGAGGCCGACCTCATTTCCTGGAACAGGCGGTCCGGAAGAGAAATACGGCCTCAGGGGCTGTGTGAAGTTGCTTTTGAAAGTGTACAGAACGGTACGCTCCGTCACATCATAGAAAGAGATCAATCCTTCTTCATATTGCAGAAATACCCCTACTACCGTTAGTGGTTTAGGAACATCAATATTATAACGAGGCATAGACAGAGCCTGGCACAGCCCGTCCTTCAGGGACAGCGTCCAGAAGCCGTTCTCAGGATAGGTGTATATGTAAGGATTTTTCCTATGAACTGAATGTGCGCACAGACCTAGTTTCCACCTGTTCTTCCCAGCTACATCCACCTCCCAGTAATGAGAGCCTCTGGAGAACATGTTCCGACCCAGCACAGCGGGCACAGCAGTGAATCGCGCAGGGTGGTCGGGGACATCTTGCCTTGTTGACAGCTGTTCGACATATTTCCCGTCACCTGACAGGAAGAGCGCGGGGTGAGCCGTATTTGCATCCAGTCGGATGTCTCCTGCAGAAGAAGACGTACATCAGTTAGCTCTATGTGTTCAGAAAAGGCCTTCCGACTCCTACGAGGGGTCAGAGCAGGGCTGAGGGACAGGGAGGCAGTGCTCAAGCATCTGTTTCCTCAACACAGACAAAATAAACACATGTGCTCCAACGCGAGGCTTTCCCGCCTGCAGCTTTTTTGTGCTGGAAAACACATGTTCTTACTCACACATTGGTCACGCTGCACTTACTTGCGAATTCTCGGGCTTTACGCAAATCTACAATCAGACAAGAAGCTCGAGGTCAGCTGGGTAAACGAGAGGGCACGTGGACAGTGTGTGGGGGCTCAGTGGGGCGTGGGTCGGGCTGCTGTGGACAGGTGCGTGGGTGTCCACAGGGAGTAGGGAGGGCTCCTGGGGATAGCTGTGGAGGATCAAAGGGGAGTGGGCAGTGATGCTGTGGGCAGTGGTGTGGGGGGCTAATATGGAGCAGGCAGGGCTGCTGTGGGCACTCATGTAGGTCCCCGTGGAATCTGCCCATTACCTACCTTCCTGTCCCAGATGTTTGCTGTGGCCTGCAATAAATCACAGAGAGAGATCAATGTTTTAAGTAGACAATGGTAGATTTTTCAATGTAACACAGGAAAGGAACATGGAACTTACCAAGTTCTTCACTGATTTTCTCTAAAAGCCAAAGGGAGGGAGGGAGGGAGAGAGAGAGAAAGAGAGAGAGAGAGAGAGAGAGAGAGAGAGAGAGAGAGAGAAATTAATTTCTGAAACCCCAAGAATAACAGTTCTAAGCTTTGGCTCCTACGGTGAGATATCAGTGAGCATCACCCAATCTCTGGAGGTTGAGATCCAGAGACTGAAGGGCTGCTGGTCCAGCGCTGCCCTCCCAAAGGCCTCCCGGCTCAGAGGGGCCTCACAGCCAATGTGGCTTGCACAGTTTGCCTCCTACAGCCGTCAGGAGAAATGGTTGATCACTGCTAAGTTACCACTGCATTGGTTCAATCTCCCTTCCGGATGTCCCCGAGCTAGCAAACACTTCCTCTCCCCTCAGCAAAGGGTTATGGAGACCTTCAGTCTAGGGATGCTCGGGACCCCATGACCAGCAAGTCGCAATCCCTCCACCCACAAGGCCGCTGCCAAGGGGACTGCCAAGGAAGCGCTGCAGGGCAAGAGGGCCCGACACGCCCCCAGCAGACCTTCACAGAGATGTTCACACTTACACTTGATATAAAGATATTTAAATATGTTTTTGTTTTACAAAAAAAGTCAAAGAAAGAGAAGAAAAACAATCTCATTAGGTTTCACTCAACAGAGATACGGTCAACATTTAAATATATGTTGTACTTACCTCAAACACGCATGTGCTCCACACAGCAGCCAGGCTGCCTACCAGTGCCACGCCACGATCTACTTATTTATTCTAAACATTGGCCATGAAAATAAGCACCCTCTGAAGAACTCTTGGATTCCTCAATGGGGTTTTATTTTATAAACAATATACAGCAAACTAGGTCTACTCTGGTATTTCAGCATCAAATTTTCTTTATTTGATAAATGTAAAGGAAAGTCTTTTTCCTGATCTGAGAGAGAGAGAAGTCAGAACCTATGTAGAAAAATGATATTATGAGTCAAGTCAATCAACATGCAAGGTAGTTTAAAATGCAGTTTATGACTGTAGAAAACAAAGAGAAAGTTATACACAAACACACATGAAATTCAGACCCATATGTTTGATGAAGGGCCACTGAGAGCCTCGCACCAGTGACAGCCTCACACCACTGAGAACCTAGCACCAGTGACAGCCTCACACCACTGAGAACCTAGCACCAGTGACAGCCTCACACCAGTGACAGCCTCGCACCAGTGACAGCCTCACACCAGTGACAGCCTCGCACCACTGAGAACCTAGCACCAGTGACAGCCTCACACCAGTGACAGCCTCGCACCAGTGACAGCCTCGCACCAGTGACAGCCTCGCACCACTGAGAACCTAGCACCAGTGACAGCCTCGCACCAGTGACAGCCTCGCACCAGAAAGAACTTAGGACCATTACTTCCAGGATCTGAGGGGCAGAAGAAAGGAATTATGGCCTCCTGGGCTTCGTGGGTGAATCTCACCAGCATCCAGTGAACCCAGCCGGTGTGTCCAGGAAGAGACAGACGGGAGCGCTGATTGCACCATCTTCACCATCACCTCGCTTTTCACCTTCTCCACTGAATCCTTCTTCCCAGCTCCTTGGTTCCAGTGGTGGCCCCGGATGCTGTCCTCCTCCTGGCCCTCGACCACCTCTCTCCACCTGTACCACACTCTGGAGCCATGTTCAACCTCGGGGAAGGCCCTTCCAGGTCCCCAGGGCCCTCTGGGTACATGGGTTTCATAACACCTTGATCGCATTGTTAAACATGGCTTCCGACCACGTTGCCTCAGTTCTTCACGGTACTTAGAGGACAAACGCCAGATTCACACGTGGCCTGTGAGTCCCCCGAGAACGACCTTCAGCCTCCCCGTCCTCATCCCCTCTGCTTCGTCTGCTGCTGCGGCTTTTGTCTGCCTTTCGTTGCTTTTACTTTAACATTCGGCCCAGGAGGAGAGAACTACTTCCAGGATGCCAACCCGTGTGTGGTAATCACAGAGCTCACTTTCGGGCACAGGGACACCATCCAGGAGTAAGTGAAACAGTGCTGATGGCAGAGTGGCACTTCCCTGCGAGAAGTTACTTTATGGAACAGACATAAATTATTTAAAACATACTTCAAGCTTCAAAACAAGGATTCTGGTGTGTCTTTTCTATTCTTTTTCTCCACAACTTTCTGAGCAGGGGAAGTGTGGTTTTGGGAAGTTGATGGAGAAAGGCCCACAGAGGGGAAGCTGTGTCCCCTCCACTTGGGGACAGAGACCCCGCCAGAACCTTCTGGGGCAGCAGCCCAGTGTGGACAAGCTGCAGGGGTGCAGGAGGCCCAGCAGTGGGCCAGGGCACCCTGGGGGCCCTACCGGGGTGGGTGTCCTAGTGGTGGCCCTGCGTGCACTGGGCAGACCTGGCGCCATCTTCAAGGCTTGGAAGAGGCTGCTCTCTAGCAAGGCGACCAAGCAGAAGGCGCTCGGTAGGAGCTTTCTCTGAGGGTGCGATGGGGAATTTAAAGAACAATTGCGTTGACTCTGGCAAAGCACCTCGTCCAGGCAACTAGTATTTTCTACTGAAATTGAGATGACTTCTGACACTAAGGCCAGTGTACTGTGGAAACAGGAGTACAGTGCACCCAGTTTGCAAGTGGAGCCCGTGGCCACTTCCTGGACAAAGGTTCACTTGTCATGTTGATGAGGATACCAATAGATTTGTCTTTCTAACAGAGAACGACTCATTAAACTGCACCATGAAATGGGAATGATTTGAGTTTTTCAGAATTTAGCTGAAATGCAACCAACCAAACAATTGGTAGAAGACAATGAAAATAGAATTGCAACAAACATCAAAAATTCTTCTGTTACTCTACACATGTCAGTTGGTGATTCTGTCTCGTGTGATGTTGATGCATCTCAAGCACATCCTGGTGTGTCGCATTAGCCCTAGAGACTGCCAGAGTCCATGGAACCGTGACCCAGGTGTGGCAAGAAACACTACCCCTGATTAGTCCTGAATTTCTACATGATGTGTTAAAATTGGTCAATTTATTCTTTGTATAGAAATAATTAAGCCAAAACTAAGTACATGCACTAGGCCCATTTTAGCCCCAAAGGGTCCGGTTATAGACATAAACCACCTTCTCAATTCCAGGCTCAGTAGCTTCACAACCGCTATCAACAGTCAAAGGATTTGCATGTGTGATCTTTGTAATACCAAGAGTCATCCCATGTCACAGAAACCTGCGGTAGTTCGGATCTGGAATGTCTTCCAAAAGCCTGTGTATTCAGAAAGTGATTGCATTGTGTGGTCAATCGGATCAATGGATTAATCTGGATGGCTTGTGATACAGAATCTGCCTAGAGGGGCAGAGCGCTGAGGGTGTGGCCTGAGGGGGCACCTCCCTTGCCGGCTCAGCTCTCCCCTCTCCCTGCTTCCTGTCCCAGGTGTTCTCTGACAGATGGTGAGGAAAAGAAAAAACACCTTTCCTCCCTTAAGTTGTGTACCAAGAATGGAACCATTATGGACAAAATGTAAATGAAATACATACTGGAGGTGGGGTGTGGAAAAACATTGTGAGATATCAGGGAAGCCATGAGATAGTAGAGATGTCACTTGAGCCCAGAAAGTAGGATTCCAGAGCATTTCATTTTGAAAAGTTGGTTAAATTCACTTCTTACTTCTTCACTTTGACATAAATCAAAATGAATTAATAAAAATGAAAGGGAACCACAGATACACAAATTATTTTTTCTTTCACTGACACTGTTTTCATTAAAAGGGTGGCACACTATTTAGTTATGTAACCACTAAGGAATAAGTACAATCCGTAACTTTGAAAACCTTTTGAGACCTGAAATCAATAGCTCACAGGCAGCCTTTTGAGACCTGAAATAAATAGCTCACAGGCAGCCTTTTGAGACCTGTTTTTTCAAGGCATAGTATGTTCCTCCTGCAGCGAATTTCCTCTATCTCTGAAAGTCGTAACCTAGCCGTTTAACTTATTTTCTGCGCTCAACAAAATACCAATATGTTTACAGAAAATGTAGTTGTGGCATCCCTTTTCCACATAAACTTTCAATGCTTTTCAGTGCTGTTTTACCTTAATCAAAGTTTTAGTGTTGCGACCAGACGCTGCATGTTTTGGTGCTTATCTACTTCATAGTGGTGCTGAGTTTTTTTTACTGAGATTCATGTTCAATGTGCATGTTTGGTAGAGGCCCAGGCTCACACCTTCTGCAGGTGAGGTAGGTCACCCACAATGAGGCCAAATCTCACGACTGTGTGTTCTCAAAGACCCACGTATTTCCTTTCTTCCATAGAACCTGTTGCAATAATAATTTTGTATTCACTTGGTAAGTATAAAATTTATATCTATCCCAATATAGCAACTTCTCCTTTTGCTTGTAAATCTCCATGTATAGAATAAACAATCAATGCCTCCAACACAAATGGCCACCAGCCTTCACCAAAAGGGACGTGGCTGCTCTGTTCCTCATATTATAATATGACACTCTTGTCTTGTCTCCCCCATGGTATGAATATTCATAATTTCTTTTAAACAGCAGAAAGAAAATTTAGTTTTTTATAAACAATACTTTTAGAGCAAACAGGGACACTCAATCATCTGCATTTTGGCTTTTCTGTTTCGTAAAAACAAAAGAGCATTGAATATGGGGTGATTATATTTTAAAGTTTAAAAATTACCTATGAAAAGTGTCACTTATTCTATTTCTTCTGTATAAATAAAAGAGCAACCCACCCCAAAGCTTCTTCATATGACAGCAAAGACGCTGAGGCCAAACACTGAAAGTCCTGTATTGACAGACACAGAGCACAGAGTAGAAAACATCTTTGAACTAACAGATGTGTCTACTTGGAAATCAGGTGGGATATTAAGTAGAATATCACCATGTTTTGAAGTTTTGGTAGAGGTCCCAACATTGAGGGGAAAAGACACCAAATAACTGAAAATACTCAACACTCTTCCTGGAAGTTTCAAGAGGATTATCAGACACTGGCTCTGGGGCTCTCCGTTCACCCCTAAAGAGCTTAGGATGAGAAAGAGAATGTGACCAAAAGATTTTGAAATCACTGGAGAGGAAACGAGGGAGCTTTGAGGGAGCGAATGTGGGGAGACAGGGGACTTCTGAGGGGCTGCTTCATTCTACAGAGGGAAGATGAGGACAGTAGCGCACTTGTTTAGGTAAGACAATGAGGAAGTCATTTGGAAAGCCTTGAAAAACTAAGCCCGGTTCTCTAGTTTCAGAAATAATCAAAGACTTTCTAAATCCACATCTCAGCACCATCCAAAGCCATAACCTGCATCAACGTCCTACAACCTCAGGAGTCTGTGCCAGTTGACTTGTATGAATCCAAACCTCCTACCTGTCGGACCCACAACACAGATTCTACATGGACACAGAAGTAGGGGTGACTGGGAATTCCATGGCATTTCTCAGTACGTCTCCTACACTGTGCCCAATTCATGTAAATGAGTACTTTGTGAAAACACCTATTTCTTAAATATTTGGCTAAATGCAATTATCTGACACATAGGCAAATATGACCTTGTATTTATTGTATTTGACGTGTGATCAGAAGTCCACTGGGTTTAGGCAGGAAGCACCTCCCTGGATGTTAGTACCACTCCTGCAAACGGACTTCCTACGGTCCGGACCGAGTTTAGTTGTTACTGCCGAAACCGTGCGGGCCGCCCCGCCCCCCGGGTCAGGAGGCTCCTCGCCTCTCACAAAGGCTCTGGCTCCTCCAGAGACAGGGCAGGGAGAAGTTTCCAAAGGAAAAAGGACGGCTAGTCATACCAGAGAGAAGGAAGCGGAAATGACCATCCTTTCCTTGGACCGTGTTTCTGGTGGGTCCCTGGTGTCCCCTACTGCCCTCATTAAGCCTCTTCACTGGGAGGCTGGGCCCCCTCCGGACCCGCCCACTCCCTGCAGTCCCTTTCCCTAAAGTCAGGTAGAGTCCTCCTGGGCTTCCTAGGCAGCTCCTCGCCACGACGCCTCACCTGCACCCAGCTTTGTCTCAGCGGAGGCCTCCGAAGGGTTGGGGTTCAGATCAATAAAGTATCAAGTGGAATAAGAGACTAAGTACAAGACATAAGAGATTCTGTGACAATTAAGCTAAGCATCATAGATATCTAACCCGCACACCAAGGTAGAAAACAGAAGCCGTATTTCTCATCCCACATGACTGGAAAAAAAAACATAGACCAAGATAAAAATTAGAAATCAGACTCATTCTTCCACTCAACAGACTTGTGGGTAGGCCATCCCAGGGCGGGCACTGAGCAGGCCACTGGACTAGCAGTGAAGGACACACAGTTCCCTGTTGTTATCTGCACGTGGCAGGGAGGGGACGCCTGGCCATGGGCCTGGACATTCTTGGAACCCTCCTGGGTGAACAAACCCAGTGGTCTTGCAGCTGGAGTGGGTTCTGCTCTAATCAAGAGAAAGCAGATTCCACCAAGAAGGAAAAGTACGTGGAGGGCCGGGAGGAGGCAGAGCAGACGCCCCGAGCAGGCGGGCGGGTGCTGGTAGGGAGTTCAGTTCGCTCGGATGCAAAGGCAACTCTTACCGTAGGATTCCTCCAAGAAATGAAACCGCCCTTCTCCTGGCCCGCTTACCTTTGGTTATCCTGGCACTCCTGAGGAAAGCACCCACAGTCACCAGGCCGACTGCCAGGAAAACCGCGCACACAGCCAGCCCCACTGTCCAGGGACTGACCCTGGGGAACAAGGCGTCTGAAAAACAGGAAGGCCTCACCTCAGATCCAGCCGGGCCGGGCGACACGTCTGCGAGGGACAGGTGCTTAGCCGTTGCCCTCAGGGCGACGCGTGGGAGGTGGGAGCCTGGCAGCCTTGCTTGGTCCTCTCCGTACAACGCCAAGCGCGGGCGCCCGGCCCTCTCCTCTCCTCCCTGTGTGTGGCACCCAGGACGGTCTTTTAAAAGTTATCAAAACGTTTATCCGTGCTGAAGATGTGAGCTAATGCTGCAAGAGCTTGCGTGCTTACCATCAGGTTTGACAACTGCCGCATAATCACGGGCGTGATGCGCCCGGCTTGCACAACAAACGAAATGCCACACACGCGGCGAGCCTCTCGTCCCTTCCCCAGTATCTCTGTCACACCCCGTCGCCTCCCACGCACATATTAAGCGGGTGACTGGGCGGCAGGTGGAACTTCTCCAGAATCCCAGGCCGCTCCAGGCACCGCCACCGCTAGTAACAGCCACGACGCTGGCGTGTGGCTGGGCGATCATGTGGATTTATCAGGAACACCTGATTCAAGCATCATCCTCATTCAAAAATGTCATCTATACGCATGTAAACCAGTAATGAGGAACAGTTGTGCAACTAAAATTGAACTGGCTCAGCTTCCACAAACACTAAGCACGCTTGGTCTCGTAACCTCTTGTCAGATGGCGTCCGGGAGACGGGAACCGATGCCCACTGGGCTGCTGGCGTCCTGCCTTCCTGGGTCACACCCACCATCTCCAGTTAGTGTTCCCAAACTTCCTGCCTTGTGGTGAAAGTCTAAGAAGGATTGATTACAGCCATTTCCTCCAATTTTGTCAGCTATTATTCAAAAGAAGAAAAAGTCTTACTGCTTTGATATATAACTTCCTCTCTCACATTTTAACCTCAAGTTCTTTCTAATGTCTTAAACACATAAAACTGCAAAGAAAAGCATGTGATAAATTACATCTTACTTGCTTATAATGTCCTGCAAACATTCGTTCTTACATCCATTAGGCAAAAATTACATTTGGGACTAAGATTTTGCTAAATAATGAGGATATAAAAGAATTAGGGTGTGGAAATGAAACCATTACTAAGTACAATCAATGTGTTGATAAATATAACAATAAAAAAGAAGATAAATTGTCTTCAACAGGTTTAAACTCTACGTAGAGCCAGAAAAACATAATTAGAAACAGAGGAGAGGGCTGGGGCAATAGCTTAGCAGTTAGAGCACTTGCATAGAAAAAGCAAGGCCCCAGGTTCGACTCCCAAGCACTACATAAGCCAGGGGTGGTGGCACAGGTCTGTAATCGCAACACTCAAAAAGTTGAGGAGGGAGGATTGCAGTGCATCCAAGGCCAGCCTGGGCTACATAGTGAGTTCAGGACCAGCCTGGACTACAGAGCGAGACCCTGTATCAAAAAGGAAGGGAGACAGAGAGAGGAGACTCGGCACATGCCAATCTGGGCATCATTTCCTGGCGAGTGGTATGTGGACTGGTACCTAAATGACGAGCAAGAAAGTCTCAGTTGTGAGAAAGTGAAAGAAATGTGAGGGTCAGAGCGGGGAGGGTGCAGGTCTGCAGGGCTTGGGCGGGCAGGAGGGGTGGGGGCAGAATGGAACAGGCAGCAGGGGGCTGGAGAGGAGAGCCAGGAAGAGCCTGCTCTGGGCCGCCCCACCGCGTCTCCCTGGGGGCCCCTGCAGGCCAGAAGCTGACCCTCCCCTTTCTTTCTTTAAGCAGCGACTGTGGTGGTGGTGGCAGAGGGCAGGGCTGTGCGAGCTTCACCCCAGCTTCACCACCTGTCCATGGGGCAGAGGCCACGGAGCCCTGGGGCGCAGGGCACGGAAAGGCCCGTCTGTGTCCAGGCTCTCAAGAAGGGTAGACGGCCCGGTCAAGGTTGGAACTCAGTTTCACGGGTGGGAAAACACAGGGAAAGTTTATGCATGGATGCCCCTTGGCCGTGGGGTTAGAAAAGGGTTAGAAAGGCCTTTTTCAATGGACACATTGCAATTCAGTAAAATTGTCTAGAAGTTGATTCTTTGCCATCAGGAGCAACTCAAAGCAAAAAAATATATATAATAATAAGGTATACTTTACTAATTTCCTACATAGAAATGACAAATGGGTGAACTGGAGCACCCGTCCCGGCCTGTCACCCACGGGTCCTGCTGACCAGCCTTCCTGCCTCAGCCATCGCCTCTGAGGACCAGTTCTCTGCATGGGACTGACCTGCCATGGACACATGGGCTTCCTTCTCCACATTGAGGATGGGGTTCCGGATCCAACAGGAGACATCTTCGCTCGAGCCCTGCTTCACAGTAACAGAGGCCTCCATGTGGAACAGGCCATCTTTTAGGACCACGGCCATGGAGCTGGGGTCGAGGTTCTGCCCTTGTGCATCCTTCCACTGCAGCTCGGGCTCTGGGAACCACCCCGCAGATACACAGGTCAGCCTGATGGTCCCGATGTCACCAGGCGCGATGTGGATGCGAGGAGCCGCACCTGAGCCTGAGGAAAGTCAAAAGCAGGGAGAAAAGCGCTTGAACGGTTTCGTGGCCAATTCGCTCAGGTCAGTGGATTGGAACTGAGTCAATCTTCAAGAATCTCAGCCATCTTAATAAAAAAATCTGACCATCCGGGATCTCTTAGGAAATGCAGAATGAAGTCCCTGTATCAGCTCTGACAGAGTGTTCAGACACCAAGGAGGTCTGTGCGCACCACCCCTGTTCTCCCCCTTGCCCTTTGAAACATAACTCATTGTTGGGGTCCTCAGGGCCGCAGAGCCTCAGCGCCGCTGACCTTGGCCGCGTTCCTTCCCATGAACAAATGTTACTAATTGTAAATTAAGCCAGGTGTCATTTAGCTTAAACAGGTACTGCCACTTTAGTTAATAAGCTTAGGACGGCGCTTGCTGAAACGATTCCCAGACTGTGTTGCTCTGTGTGTTACCCCCTCCCCTGCTGTTCTGGGGGTCCCTGAGGGATGGAGACCCCTACAACTCATCATTTGATCTCAGGATTCCAAAAGGCAGATAGATAGCACAGCACTCTCAATGCAGTTGTAGGCTGAAAACTCAACATCGCAAATCAATTTCTGCTTTCCCGTGGTAATTTTCTAACTTTTCCCCCAGCGTCCATTTATTCCTCTGCTAGAGCTGTATTTTCCAATAGAAATTCGGTGATGTGGGGACCGTCCTAACAAGGTGGGCCACTGAATTACCTCCGTGTGACTAAGAGGCGCTTTGAAGAAGCTGGGGCTATGGCTGGGCTGCACACCGCCTTCCGAGTGTCTCTTATGTGTGGAAGCTGATTGGACCACAGGAATGCCACTCATCAGGGATTCATCAGTGTAGATGAGGTCATGGCTGGTGTGCAGTATGAGGTGGGACCTGATTAAAAGTGAGTCCCTGGGGACACCACCTGAAAGAGGACGCCTTTGCTCCCAGGCCCTTCCCCCTCTCTCCACTTCCTGGCTGCCACAATTCCACAGTTTTCTTCTGTCACATGTTTCCACTACGGTGTTTCTGCCATGAGCTCAGGCCATGAGCTAAAGCGCGTCTCCTCTTCTTTCAGTTGTGGTGTTGGATAGATTGTCCGGGTTACAGGAAAGCGACAGATAAAAAATAGCTCATGTCAAAAGCAGGATCATCCCTGACGGTGTCTATGTGGTTCAGAAGCCTTTGGAACTGGTGGGAGCAATTAGAAAGGCTGAAGATGCGGGCGAGAGGAGGTCTAGAGTGTCGTGAGCCATGCCAGTGTCCAACACCGGTCAGAGCCCGGAAGCCCAGGAAGCTGGCAGGAATGTAGACAGGGGAGGCCAAGCTTAAGAGGTTTCAGTGAGAAAAAGGAGTCCAGTGGCAGTCGGGCTAGTTGCCTCGTGTGTGATGCTTTGACAGAAAATGTGTCTACATTTTGTCCATGTCATGAACCTTCATAGGATGCAGACGTTAAGAAAAATCGACTAAGTAATCTGACGAAGGAAATATCAAGTTCAGCTGTGGCATGGGTACAACCAGCTGCTTTTAGCAAGATGCACAGCGAGAACCAGCATGAAAGGAATAAAATCAAAGGAGAATGTTTTCCGGATTTCTGAAAACGGAAGCGCCTGCGAAGTTGGAGCAAGGGAAAATCCGCCTTAAAATGAGCATTACAAAGAAGCCAGGAACTCGAATCCCAACTACTAGCTAGCGTTGAAGACGATTAACATTTTGGAAAAGCCACACGCTTTGCACCCGGGCAGTAAACGGGACGGCTTGAAGTCAGCTCAGGAATCGGGAAGATGCCTCTCATTTTAGTCTCAAGGATGCAAAAACTGTGGAGCTATCATTTGAGCAGTGATGCGCTGTCCCTGTTACTGGAGGAGGGTTGCCTAGGGGTGCCATTCTCTGGAATTTATTTTGTTGGGCTCAATTTTCTAGGAACTCAGAGGCCTCTGCAGCCATAATTCCATGGAGCCACACTACCGCGCACACTGGCTACCACATCCACAGTGTCATCATCCCACATTTTTCTAGTTTTATAAGTGTGTAGATTTTAAGGATTATGGGGTTCAGGAGGCTTTTGCCCCATTTGCAAGGAGAGGCCTTAAAGGCCAGGTGATTTGCCCCTGAGAGGGCAGTGGGTGTCGTTGTGACAGAGAAGCCCAAGGTGCCATGGAGATTTCAGGAAGTTAGGGATGTCAGGAAAGTGTACCATCCGCTGAGAAAAGCTGCAGGCAATGAGTGGAGCCCACCCAAGCGAAAGCCCACGTGGGCTGTGACTGTCCGTGACAAGAGGATGGGGTGCCCAAGCTCACAGGACCTCACGTATCACCACAGCCGCCCTGGGTGCTGCACGTGGAGCACAGGGTGTGCGTCGTCTGCCTGGTGATTCTCTGTCTTGCCTTGGCCCCGTCCCCTTCTGTCTCCCTGTTTCCGCTTGTGAATGGCATTATTTACGTCATTTAATTGGCAAGTGTCAAGTATTTTGTCTCAGCAAGAGTAAAGTGACTGAAACGCCTGGCACTGTGGTGCGAGCTACCTGTGCATTTTATTTGGTATCAAGTTTAAATTTGCACGGCACTATACAGCTAGCACCTGTCATATGTGTTTGGTACATTTTGGAGACTAGCTATGGAAGTATTCGCTCACCTACATGCTGCATTTCCCAACACCCTTGCACTTGGGTGTGGGTGTGTGGTGTGTTCAGACAACGTCCTCAAAAGTGAAGACCTTGTGGGAACAGAAGAGCATCAGGTGAAAGGAACACGGAAGCCTCATGGGGCCCACCTTCCGTTAAAGCAGGTTGTGGAGTTAAAGGTCCAATAGCAGTGTTACCTCAATCAATATAGTCTACAGTAAAAGGAAGTGCCTATAAAGCACTAGGTATTTGTATGTTTCTTTAGAGTCAGTATGCAGAAGTAGGAGAAAGAAAGAGAAAGAGAGAGAGAGAGAGAGAGAAAGAGAGAGAGCGAGAGAGAAAGAAAGAAAAGAAAGAAGAGAAAATAAAAGCTCATTGAAAAATACAAATAATGGTAGCAGCTGGCTGCCAGGTTGAAACTCATTATTAAAATTTTACTAAATAAATACAATTTTATCAGTGATTTAGAGAATGGTTAAAATACAGTATCTCTAGAAGTGAATGTCTCCTACTTGGATTTTCCCCAAACACCACCCCAGGGGAGTCCGAGGTCTCTGCCCAGGAGGAGCCTACAGAATGCAGGCCGAGGTTGGCCTGGGCTTCTGCCGATGTCTTCAGCCCGTGGACTCGTTAGCATATGGCTAGTACCTGCTCAAGGTTTCCTACAAGCCCAGACACATGTAACATTTTTCTCTAAGATGCTGCTGTGAGTACTTGAGAAAAACATTCGGTTTCCAGAAACCTGAGCATAAAATACCACTGTTTAAGCCTTGACAGCAAGGCGCTCTGTAGTAGAGGTCCGCAACTTTTGTAGCAGTGCTGCTGGCATTAGCAGTCTAAGTGCGGTTCTGACAGCTCTCCAGGAAGTAGCCACAGCGCGTGATGGGTGGAGACTGTTCTTCGTGTCAGCCTCTGGCTTTCAGAGACCGTCACCGAGGGGGAGGGTTGGACATTCGCCCACAGGTCAGAGAGACCTGGAGGATATTTCTTTGCTTGTGGAAAATTGGTATTATTTCTTTGATGACAAAGGCTGGTTTCACCTAAATTCTCTTTGGGGGAAGAGATAGAGAAACCCATCCCTGAGCTTAACACAAAATCCTGGGGCATGTGTAGAGGATGGCTGATTCTGGCTCCGTTAACGGTTCAACAAGAAATTCCCATCACCCTTTCAACCTTCAAGATAAGCAGTTTCTGGGGCAATGTTTAAGCAAGAGTTAAAGTAGGAACTTTTGAAGTTATGTGGGCAAAAGGGGATGTCATCCGAACACTGGTAAGAACATACGTGGCTGGACGAGACCAGGACCCCCCCCCCCATGCACATCCATGAAGTGAGAAACCCGGGCTTGCTGCTGAGCTGGGGAGCCCCATCTGCCTCCCCCAGGTCCTGCTCTGTCCTGCAAATGAAGGTGCCAGCCCCGGCCGCCGTGCCGGGAGGCTCCTCGTGCTCAGACACACTACGCTTCCTCCCCTGGCCTCTTCTTCAGCAATGATGCTGACAAAGAGAGAGGAATGTGCTCCTACTAAGCCTGAGTTGGCCTTCTGGCACTGCACGCCGCGTTCGTGTGGCCGCAGCGAGTCTCTCCCTGTGCAGCTGTGTGTTGACTGAAGAGGAGCAGACGGGTCGAGAGTGTCCTCCCCCGAGGCTTACCTGTGACCAGAAGCCTGAACTGCGCTCCGGCGCGGTGTGTGGGGCTAGCAAAGACGCAGCTGTACATGCCTTCGTCTGAGGGCTGGACAAAGGAGATCCGCAGGGCCACCTGTCCCCGGGTGATGTTGCCCCTCAGGAACTCCGTTCGCCCTTCGTACTCTGGACTCTGATTCTCCAGGTTGCCCTTCCTGTATTGATACACCAAGCTTGATTGTTGGTTACGGTACCAGGACACCTCCATGTCCTCAGCATCCGTGGGTGGGCTGAGGTAGCAGGGAATCACAACCTCTTCTTCTAACAGGGCAATGACCGGTGATTTTGGTCCCGTCACTTGGAATTGTCCTGAAAGGGATTAAGGAAAGGATGGGGTCACCGCTGAGAGCGCGGCCAGCGTGGCCGTGCCGCTCTGACGGGAGGAAGCACACATCAGCCCAGCGAGCGCAGTTGTGGCCTGAAACAAGGCTGCCTAACTACGCTGTCACCTGTCACCGTAAGGGACGGTGGCACTCAGTGCCGAGGGCAAGAGAGGTACGGTCTTCACCAAAGGGCGCTTTCCCTTTTGCCAAAACATAGAAATCAAACTGCCGTAGAACTGTGTGGAGTTAAAGAGCAGCATCCTCGCTCACAGATGCAAACGTCAGGCAGTGAGCGATTTGGTAACTTGCCTAGGAATAAATAGCACTACCAATGTGTAACTTTCTTTTAATTCTAGAATAATGTGAGTCATCAAAGAGTGAGAAACCGAGGAAAAGGTAGAATGGAGCAGGAATTCAGGCCAGAAAACTAGTGGAGGAGAGTCTCCGCGTCACATCAGATAAAGAAACAGTGGGAAGAGAGTTCCAGAAACAGCCTCAACTGTGCCTTCTAGAATATGGAAAGTGTGTGGTATAAAGACAGGGCATAGAGAAGACACTCGAAATCATTAGAAAAATTGTAAATGCAAAAAGAAAGGCTTCTTCCAACTTCAAGGCTTCAGGGAGAAGGAGGGGTAGCCACAAACAGAGACATGGGGGTCCACCACCCCTGCACAAAAGCCAGCAGCCCTCCCACGGCCAGGATGGCGCTGAAAGTTAACACGAATTGGATCCAAAGTTGCAATGAAACTATCAAAGGTGTGTGACGGGAAGTGAGAAAAAGGCAAAGTGGGAGATCAGGGCGCCGCCTCGCCTCTCGGGCAGGGAAGGAGTGCCGTGGACTGGGAACAGCCACAGCGGCGTGTGCACCGGAGACCAGGCTACGGGAGACAGTCAGCAGAGAGTTGGGGTGGGGTGAGGAGGAGAGATTCTGATTTTTAACAAAGCTCTTTGCATTGTTAGCCTTTTCAAAATATTGAAGGAAGGAAAATTTAATTTTAAAAGCAAAGCCTGGCCACGTGGTTAGGATTTTTCTGATGACTGTGGACATTTGAAGCTGTGAGCAGGATTTTAAGATCCTCCCCAGAAATGGCCTGAGCAAAACCAGAGGAATGGCAGATTTTCCTGCAACCAGACTTCACTAGATGCTGGTTAACACTGCAGACCTCGCACATAGTTGAGAACTGTGTGCTGGAGAATAAATTGATAAAATTAGAGCAACTACGTTCAGTGAATATTGCAAGTGTTGATTAAAGGCTTTGGGCATCACAACTTTGTTGTCAGTGCTTGCTTAGCTGGTATGTTTAGCTTGTCTGGGCAATAAGAAACAATGCTTATTTTGTACCTTTCTAATTTTAGAAGTATTGTACATATTTTGGTAAATTTTTGGCATTGGTTCAACATGCACCTCCCTGAATGTGCTCTCAAGGACGCCTCCTGACAGGGAATCACCACACCACTCTACCGGGATACAGCTGATAGCTCATTCTACTGCTGTTGCTATGTCGTGGGGGATTTGGTGGCAGAAAATTGTTATCAGATCTACCCATAATTTTTGTTAATAATAAGTTGCAAATATTTTCATTACCTAGCAACAGTATTTAAAGTTTTCTTATATTTAGAACTATCTCCTTACAATATTTGACTCTTCCCAGTAAGTTTTTAGTGAGTTCGTAGTTCACCAAGTGTTTAATCTCTTGACAAGTTTTGATTCAAAAGTATCAATTGCTTTCTAACATTTCCAGTAGGTAATTTTCTAAGGTAGAAGGCTGAGCTACATTTTCCAGAATCTGTTAAGTTGCCTTCTCTTCTTTTGCCACGGCATATTTATGTCTTTCATTAAAATAAATCTGGGACTTCTCTCTTAGGCTGTGTTGACATGTCTAACATTACTATTTTTCAATTTAGTAGAACATTTTACATTTATTTCAAATAAAGCATTGTCTGACAAGTGCGTGTACCATCCCCTAGACAAGTTTTCATATTAGAATAGCTTTGAATCTCATAAACTCAAACACACTCATATTAAATCTAAACGCATATTTAAAACAACATAAAATGAATTCCAGTTCTGTCTGAAATAACAGGATGGAATCGTACACACTGTGACTACTTTTCACTCACTCCTGTCAAACAAAAGAAAGAATAAAATATGAAGTAACATGCAAGATTAAGACCCTGCCAGAGGTCCTGAGGCAGCCGCGTGGGCCCCAGCGCACTGACCCACACTTTGCCAGCAGGCGGCAGCGCCGTCACCCCAGGGAGACGGAAGCGCTTGCCTAGGCTCAGCGGCAGGCCTGGTGGAGACTGGGCTCCTCAGAAGCTGAAGGTAGAAACGCCAGTTGGTACAGCTCTCCTGGGGGTCTTTCCAGAAGGGCTAACATCATCTCATCTTACAGGCACACGTTTAGAAGCAGCACAACTGGTAACAGGTAAACCTGGAAAGGGCACAGCGACCGACCCCCGTGCCACCCACCTGAGCCCGGCCAGGGCAGCAGCAGCCAGAGCAGCAGGGGCCCGGGACGCAGGCCCCAGCGCGCCATCCTGGAGGGTCTCAGGGGTGCGGGGTCCCAGCGCGCCATCCCGGCGGGCTGCGGGGCTGCGGGGTCACTCCTCGGTTGTGCTGCCGGGTCACAGGCTGGGCCCTGTCTTCACTCCTCCTGAAACACATCAAATATGAAACTCAGTTCTTTTACAGATTAAACCTGAGTTAAGAGAAGGAAGACACACTCGACAAGGTGGTCACACTCATGTAGGTAGAAACAGTTCACAGCACAGAGACACCTCTGAGCCTAAATCTCTCTTTTTTTCTTAACTTTCAGTCTCCGGGCTCTGTTTTCTGAATTGGAACTGAAAATCACTCACTTTTCTCAGGTTAGAGGTGGATGGGGACGTAAAGTGACAGTCGTGTCACCGCACCAGTAGCCACGAGGAAAATCTAAGCTCAGGCCACATGGGAGCCAGCACACCACGGGACCAGACAAAGAGAAGAGGGACCACGTCCTGCCTGCTGGGAGAAGCTGCCCAGTCGGCGTCACACGCTGCCGGTTGTGAGTGAAAGCGCCACTCAGCTGGAAAAGACAGTTTGGTAGTTTCTGATGTTCACTTATCGCGCTGCCCAGGTAGGAGATAAAGTCGTGCAGATGCATTCCGAGCAGCTCTGGTCGCAAAACAAAAGTTAGAAACAAAAAAGAACAGTGTTCCTCAGGGATGAATAGACATTTGGCGTTACTCTGTACTTTAAAAAGAAAAAAGCATGCGCATGTGTGTGCATGTGTGTTCGCGTGTGTGTGACAGGTATACCAGGGATTCACACTCAGAAGCGTGAGTCATGCTGAGGGGCAGGAGCCCCGGCCCATCCGTGGGTCCCAACCGGGAGGACGCTCTGTGCCACGCACCAGGAACGCAGCAGAGGCCACAAACCAGAGGGCCAGGGAGCCGGACGGCTGACGCCAGGGACAGCTCTGGACCGGCAGCTGTGAGACAGCTCCCTCTGTCTCGATTATTGCTCAAATATGACCACAAAATCAAGAGACTCGATCACAAAAAGAAAAACACCAAATACCTAAGTGTCATTCCACAACCATGTTAAAAAATGAAGCTACAAAGCAAACTGCTTTCTCCTTGCCCCAGGAGCCCACGAAGGCTGAGACCCTCCAGAGGCCAGGTCTCCAAAACCTTTGACTGTCTTTTAGTACGATGTTTGGTAAGATTTAAAGATCTGTTAATGACAAGACACGGCACAGTGACCACCGAATAGACAAACAGCGGAGGTGTTACTCACAGTTGGAAGGAGAGCAGGTCACCAGGCAGGGCCAGGGAGGCAGAGGGAGCCCGGGCAGGGGACGGAGCTGAGCTGCAGGGAGCAGCTTGTGCCTGGGGAGCAGGGTGGGATCGGCTAGTTGTCTCTGGGCCTTTAGATTGGCTACTCCGAGTAATTTCCCGGCTCTGCCAGCTATGTGGTATCTGGTGCCATTTCCCAGGCTCTCGCGCACAGGGGCTCCGCTAGCTGTGTGGTATCGGGTGCCAGGTGGCAGGGCGGGGGCTTGGTGGCCCTGAGTGTGAAGCGGATAAGGAAAGTGATCAGGGTGTGGCCGAGTCAGCCGCCCAGAAGTGGCCAGCTTTAGACGGGTCTCTAAACGGGACTCTCTTATGTAAAGATGAGCCATGCTATTGGGAGCACACTCCTGTCTTGGTACATGTTTTGAGCTCAATTACTTGGCGGTTTTGCGAGCTCAGTACAAGAGACTTCTCAGATGGGAGGGGCACCCTGCTCCAAGCAGGGAGGAAGAGAAGTGACGGTAGACATAGCTTCTAATTTTTATGAGGACACCCAGAAAAGAAGGCCTGGATTTGGGGGGATTCTAATAATACATTGGTGGAGTTGTGGCGTGCTTAAGCGTTTCCGGGTTTCTGTGCTTGTTTTCATGACAACAACATTGGTGTCTTTCCCGAGACAAGGCGGCAGGTTCAGCAGCTGTGTCGGCATCAGGTGTGAGCTGTGGGCTCCCTCAGGTTCGTGGACAGGCCAGCGCTGTCTCCGTGCACCCAGCGCAGGGGGATGGTGCTGGGCATGTGGGGGGCATGATGGGATCTAGACTGGGCAGAAGACGAGCTCAGAAAACGCAACGTATTCCTTCACATCAAAGGAAGTTGCATAGGCTGTGTTCTGGGCCCAGTTCACCAGAGCCCGAGAGGAGGTGGGACGCGCAGGGTCGAGGGTCTGGGCCTGGCCAGCCGCGGTCTCGCACTGGCGTGGTGACGCGGAGAGGTGGGCCTGGGGCTCCTCCCCAGCAGACACTTGCGCAGCTCACATACACCAGGTTTCTCACCCTTTGGCCAATAATTTTGCAACATTTATTGCTAACCTACCCTTGGTATTAGGGAGTGGGATACAATCTCTGAACTCATTTTCTGCTAAATGTAGATCGTGCCATACTCTTTACCACCCAAATACGCGGCTGCGTGCTCTCCCGCCTAAAAGGCCATCGGTGACAGTCGTCACGGTCCATGCCGAGCTAAAAAGAGACTGTTTGGGTCCCGAGAGTAACCGTATGGTATCAGGGCACCACGCTGTCCCTGAGATTACCCATGATGCACTGTTCTTCACGTGCTCTCCAGCTCCCTACTACCAACGCCTCCCCACGCCTCTGGCTGTAGTCACGCAAGCAGAACACAAGCAGCAACGACAGAAAAGGGAACGGCAAGCGGTGCAGCTTCAGGACGAGCTGGGAACAGACAGCGTTTGTGACCCGAGGGGCAAACAAGAAAGCCACACGTAGACCCCCAAGAAGCGACTCCGGAGTCGCTGGCTGGTGGCACGTGCCAGTGCTTAGAGCACTTGCCTGGCGTGTATAAGGCCCTGGGATCTACTTCCCAGGGCCACATAAAACATTACGTGGGCACGGTGGCACATGTCTGCAATCCCGGCACTCGGAAGGCTGATGCAGGAGGATCTCCATAAGTGTGAGCCCAGGCCGAGCCACATAGTGAGCTCAGAACTAGCCAGGACTACAGGACAAGACTGTGTCGGAAGAAGTCATATCCATGGCCAAGCCATCCTGCTCGCAGCACGCCATGTTTTACTAAAGGTGTTTTGACTAGCGTGGTGTAACCAAGCGACACTCAGACAGACGAAAGGCAGAGCCTGCTCTTCCCAGGTCCCAACGAGAGCAGGCTGCCCACAAGGCCGTGTGGCAACCGAGTTCCTTCTGGGGACAAGGTAGCAGGAGGCTGAGGTGCTAGGAGACAGGTGTGCTTGACAGGAAGGTGGGTTAGTCAGGATTCCTGGGCTCGCTGTTCCCTCGTTCGTTTCCCAAGCTCCGGGGCACAGCACACTCTCCTTGCCTGGTTCCTGGCCTCAAGTGGCCAGGAACATGCGGGTCTGATAAGGGAAAGAGGGCGGGGCGTGAGGAGCAGGAGCTAGCCCGTGTGTAACGAGGGTCTCAAACCTGGGATGAAATGAAAAGGCAACAGTACGTGAGGGAAGCAGACTGGGCACTGGGCACGAGAGCAGAAGTCAGCTACAATCCCCGGAACTTCCCGACTGCGTTCCAAGGCCGCGGGCCTCTGTGCCATCTCCCCTGCGCAAAGGGAGAAGAACCAGGGTCCACATTATAAAACACGTCAGGCCTGCTAAGCAGCACGCGTGTGCAACACCCCCGTGTGGGTTAAAGAAAAGCTGCCGGCTGCCCCGAACCTACGATTCCTCGGAGTGCAGGACACATCGCTACGTTATCCGTAACCAAGAAGGACAGTGATCTCAGTTATGGGCACGAGGGCTTGACACTGAATTTTTAAACCAGGATTTGATGTTTGAAGACTCGTTTTTGATGTGATTAGTCTTTTAAATGTACCAAAAGCAACAAGACACTAAGGAGAATGACTGAGACATTGTTACTCTGAGGACAACAGGATGGACTCACCACATCCTGGTCTCAGAAATGTGAAAATGTCCGAAATATTGACTGCGTAGAGCCGTTACTTAGAGCATGCGACTGATGCCAGCGCGGCTGAAGCTGCGGGGCTCGTTTCCCTGGTGACTGCTCCTCCCACCCGCCCGGGACTTAGTCCCTCACGCTAGAACCTCCAGTGCACGTGCTGAAGCTTAGCTCCGTCTCTTTTTCCAGCTGTCCTTAGTGGATGCTGGCCTCCTTGGCTATTGGCTGCTGGGACAAGACACCTGACAGCCACAACGTGAAAAAGGGAAGATTCCTTAACCTCGCGGTGCCTGACGGTGCCACTCGGTCCGGTCACGGCAGCAGGCAGGGTGGCGCCAGCCCAAAGCCGGGCGAGCCTGCGTCTGCAGCCCCTGCAAGGCTCGGGCTTTTCAGGAAGAAGGCTTCCTTTAACCACCTCAGGCTGCCAGTCGGGCCCCCGCGCCCAGGGTGGGGCCCCAGCCCTCCCGCGCTTCCTGGCCCACAAGGCAACGACGCGCGCGTTGATGTCTGCCCTGGGCGCCCCAGCCTCCTCTCCAGGCTTACACAGGCCTGCAGGTCAAGCCCCGATCGCCCGCGCCCTTCAGCCAGGCAGGCCGGTTACCCGCTGAGGACCCAGATCACTGCCGGTGTGCGCTCGTGTCCTTTTCTGCCAGTGTCTATTCTGCATGCTTGGGGCGCACCCCAATGCCATGTGTCAGGGGTAGGGCGCCTTATCCAACTGTGTACGCGCACAGGTGGACCCGAGGGACCCACAGGACCGGAAGGGGAAGAGGAGAGGGAGGGAGCGTGGGCCGGGCCAGGCAACTTCCAGGAGCGCCCCGGGAGCACCGTGGAGCAGGGGAGCCGGGAACCCGGCGGGAGGCCAGCGGGCGGATGGAGGCTGAGCCGGGCCAGAGTTCTGGCACCCGCTGTGCGGCCACTCTGCTGTTGGAGAGGAAATTATTGTTCATTCTCTCTCTCTCTCTCTCTCTCTCTCTCTCTCTCTCTCTCTCTCTCTCTGTGTGTGTGTGTGTGTGTGTGTGTGTGTGTGTGTGTGTGTGTGTGTGTGGTGCTGGGATGGAACCCCCCGGGGCCTTCACAGTGTGCTACATTCTCAGCCCATGTTTTGGTTTTGATTTTGGGACAGGGTCTCACTAAGTCACCAAGTTGCCCAAGCTAGGCTTGAACTTGAGATCCTCCTGCCTCAGCCTCCCAGAGAGATGAAATTGCAGGCCTGCATCCTTGGATCCAGCTGGATAAATAAATTCTAAAATAACAGAACATAGCCATCCTATTCTTTCTGAAGTAAGAGCTGTGTTTTATGCTGACAATTTTTTTAAAAAAATTAAGGGCTAGAGGAATAGTTCAGAGGTCAAAGGGCTTGCCTAGCAAGCTCAAGGCCCTGAGTTTGATTACCCAGCACCACATAAGCTGAACATGGAAGTGCATGCCTGTAATTCCAGCAGTCAGAAGGCTGAGGCAGGAGGATTGCCTGAATTTGAGAACAACCTGGGCTATGTAAAGAGTTCAGGACCAGGCTGAACTATATAACAAAACCCTGTCTCAAAAATAAATAAATAAAAACTAACTAAATGGTATTTGCTGAGGACATATCCTATTATTAATTCACAAGTATGAATTCAGGCATCAACCAGAGTCCAGCGACGGGAGTGCTCTGACGGGCCTCTAACACAACGTGAATGCACAACTGTGTATTTGCTGCCTTGTCAAATAGCCCTCTTCCTGGACAGGGCCTTAGAAACTCATGCTGACACATGTTCATAGCACATATGGCAGTCTTAACATTGTACTGTGTGCTTAAATAAAAGCCTTTAACTTGTACAAAGCAGTACAATAACACGTTTATTTCCTTAACAAAACAGCCCTTTCTAACAACATTGAAATGGCTTTATTTGTAATGAATTACAAACCGGGAACTTCCCACAATACAGAAGGACCAGAAGTAACCACGAAAAGGTATTTGCAAACTGTCTTTCAACTTGCACCCGTCTCTCCTGCCCCAGCACCCACACACGTGCATCTGAACATGGCACAACTGAGTCTGCCTCCTTATCACCACACGGCAATAGCCTTAAGTCTCTCCGTGTTCTGATGGACACAAATTTCAAACAAGTGAGAGTGGTTTTCCATTTTTCAAATGATCCTGGCTATGTACCTGTTTTCTCCTTGTGGAGGATGTGGAAATATCCTGATATCGCTGAATTACTCCAGTCTGGGAGTCATAGAAACAACTTGCAGCCAGAATGTATCTTCCTGACCCCGCACTGGGCATAATTAAGATAATAGCTGGAATAATGAGCTAAGCCTTTGAATCCAGTGAAACTTTTTGTAAATGAGGCGTTTGCAATTGTCATGGGACCTGTTAAGCTAACAAGCTGACTGATCACCTCTTGGAGCTCGACTTCAGAGCTCTGTCCTCGGAGAATCTCTCCTGGATAATCACAGCGAGCCTGACGAGGGTCACCGCGAAAGCCAACATCTGATGCAAGCGGAGATCTTTGGGGACGCTGAGAGGCCAGGAAGTAAGGGAATTCTGGGACTGAGAAAAGTAGTGGTCCCAAAGCATCGGTAGAAAGAAAGTTCCTAGAAGAAAGGAAACAGGAGGCCAGGAGGTGTTTGACTAAGGTTAAGGCTAGAGGTAGAATTTGGGTCACTGAGTGAGCAAGCTAAACTTCTAGCCCTTCAGTTAGATAATTTTATTTACGTTGATGCTAGTAAGTTTTACCAAATAATATAAAGATAAGCGTCAAAAGTTTAGATTTTTGCAATGTGAGTTTGATGGAAAACTCTCACTTCGAAAGATTAAAGTAAGGAGACGATAGCAACACTAGAGAATTTCACCAAACAGCTCAAGAAGGAACAGCAATTTTCACAAACTCAGAGGACTGAAGACGGTGCAGCACTCCCATACTCCCCGCGGGAGGCCGGTTCTTGCCAAAAATTGCTGCCTAAGACACATGGTGATAAGACAAAACTACAGAACACTGTCCTCAAATTAACATTCACACCAAGTTCCTGAACAAGATGCTAGAAAATTTAACAGCATATTTATAAAATCATAGTCATGAAGATGGAACACATATATGCATGTGATATAAGGATGCTCCAACCTAAAAAAATCAATCAACACAGTACATCAAACTAACAAAGAACAAAAAACATAGGATTAAATGGAATCTATTCAGAAAGAAATATTTGGCAAAATTAAACATTCTTCCGTGATTAAAAAAAAAAATGTATCCACAAAGAGCGATAGAAGCCAAGTACTCCAGCAAGACGAAAAACACACAGAGAAGCCACAGCAGACCCCAGCTCAGCGAGAAGACACCGCCCTCCTGCCTCTGGATGCGGACAATGTCCTCTTGACCCGGCAAGAATCTTAGGAATGCAATGGGACATTTCAGGGACGTGATGTTACACGTCCAAGTTTTCTCAGAAAGGACACAATCATGTTTCACATATGAGTAATTGAAAATGTCTGTTATATTTTCATAAAAATAAAATAAATTTTTAAAAAAACAGTATTAAGAAGAGTTTCTTTTTCAGTTGCTCTCCTATAGAGATACACTGAGCCCTCATTGTTTGTAGTTGTGAAGTCACTGGAAACAAACACTGAGCCATTTCTCTCATAGAAAGCACGAAGTCAGGCTCCTGTGACCTCAGGGCCCAAGTGTGATCCCCAACACCACATAATAACTGGGTGTGCTGGTGCACGCCTATGATACCAGCACGTGGGAGGCTGAGACAGAATCATTGCCTCTATCTGTGTAGATGAACAGTGAGGTCAGGACCTGCCTGGACTGCAGAGAGAACACTTTGTCTTAAAAAAAATAAAAATAGGCTTCTGTGAGCCTCTGGTCACAACCTTTCCACCACATGACCAGTGTATGACCAAATTCTGAGTATGCTTCTGTTTGAAGACATGTTATTAAATATGTAATTGACTGGTTAGCACTGAAGCTAAGACCTAAGCCATACAACTCCAGCCAGAGCCAGGTCACCCCACACGCTGTCTTCTCCCCCAGTGGCGTTGAGACCTCACCGTGCTTGGGAACACCATGTCGTGCTTCGGAAGTACCCGGGGTGACACTTTAAGTAGCAAAATCAGCAATAAAAAAAGAACACAAAAATGAAAACTCTGGTAGTACAGTGAGAGAAAGATGCTTATTTATATTCTGGTCGCTGAATCAGGAAGGTGCAGCCTTGCTCTCTACGCCTCAGCTGCTAACATGCACGTGGAACAAGGCCTGTTGTCTCTGTTCTGTGCTCTCATGTTGGCGGGGACGGGGGTCCTGGACGCTGAACCCGGAGGCTCACACACTCGGCTCCATCCCCAGCCTTTTGAGCCTTTTATAATTTTTATTTTGAGACAAAGTTTCACTAACGCCCAGGCTGGACTCAAACTTGCAATCTTCCTGCATCAGCCTCACAGAGGAATTATAAGCATGCACCAACACACCTGGCCATAATCCTATGCATTTATTAAGTACAATTCAAATACCGCAAGTATAGAATTTTGGGATTGCTTTTGGAGATCCGTAGGTCAGTAGGCAAATTCACAATATCAATCTGAGGAGATTAATTAAGATCAACTGTGGGTTTAATGATTTAAGGAAGCTTGATAAGTAAAAATATGAACCCATTGTGAAATATTGTCTCCAAATATGAAAATAAGATAAGGAAAATATCTGAATTTACCAAAATGTACCATTAAATTTTACATTCAATTTAATAGAATAA
Organism: Ctenodactylus gundi; assembly: GCA_004027205.1. NCBI lineage: Eukaryota > Metazoa > Chordata > Mammalia > Rodentia > Ctenodactylidae > Ctenodactylus > Ctenodactylus gundi. The sequence goes on from PVKB01006668.1 coordinate 32,506, forward strand.
TCATGAAGATTGAAAACTAATTAGATTTATATCATTTTATAAATGGCATAAATTTATATGTAGGAGGCCCTGAAAATATCACTGGAACTGTTAGCAAGCTAACTCAGCGAGTTTACAGGATACAAAGCAAACACTCAAAAATTACTTGCACTCTTCTAAACTGAAAAGAAAACAATCAGAAATAAGAGAACAATTTCATCTGCTGTAGGACCAAATAGAAAAGTTACTTAAAAATAAATTCAACTAAAAGAGAAAAGATTCTTATTCTGAGTAATTAAGAAGGTAAAAAGTGAGAAAAGATATATAGATAGAAGTGGGAAGAAATCTCATGCTTGTACGTTGGAGGTTTAAAATTTTAGTTGAAATGTTCATATTACTCATATTGACCTACAGATTTAATGCTGCTATTATCAAAATTTCAAAGATTACTTTGCAGATTAAAAACAGCAAAATTCGTGAAGAATTTCAAGTGACCCCAGTTAAAGCTTTTTTTAAAAAATGGAGTCTCACAGTCTCATTTCAAACCACATAACAAGGCAACTGAGAGACAGGAGGACACTCACATGAAGTATAAACCAATGAAATAGTACATGGGCCTGAACATAAATAGTGCATGGACCCTTCAGCATGCCCAGATGATTCCTAGGAAGGGGGCTGAGTCTGTGCCACTGGAAACCTGCTCTCCTCAATGTGTGGTGCCAGGAAAACTTGGTAGCCACACATGGAAGAGTGCCTTGAACATGCGTATAAGGTCTTCACTTGTACATAAAGAAGCCAAATGTCAAACTTAAAGTTGCTAAATTTCAAGAAAATACAAGATAAAAACCTAAGGATTCAGAATCTGGCAATAATTTCTTGGCAATGACAACAAACATACAGGCAACAAGTTAAATATATATATATATATAGAACAGTGAGGCTGCAACAAACTTTAAAATCTGTCGATATCTAAAACACCAACTGTGGAACAGAAAACAGTAATTAGAAATTGTGCGTCTGATAATGAGTTAATATCCAAAACATGTACGTAGCTTCTGCGGCTCAACAGCAGCAGCAGAGGGGCCTGCGTGGACCTGCGTGGACTCCCACTGACCTTCGTGTCCAGAGAAGATGCCAAAAGGTCACCAAGCTTGTGGGAACACGTCTGGCATCACCTGCAGGTAGGAAAATACCACTAAGTCTGCAGCGCCATGCTCCTCGGGCTCATGAGGATGGTCACGAAACAGAAGACATGAAACGACTGTCACTGAGGACACAGGGACATTGAGCCCAGGAGCCCTGCTGAAGAAAAGCAAAATGAGTCCGTGCTGAGGGGAAGTAGCTCACACTCTTCTCAAAGCTCCCGTGGACATTGCTGGGTGGGCCAGCAGCGCGACTGCTGTTCTCACACGCAGGACAGTGCACAGCAGGGCATCCAGGAGACACCTGTCCCTCTCTGGCTATCAGCACTCTTCACGGCAGCCAGAACCGCAAGCGGGCCACCGGCAGTTGTCACATGGTAAAGATGTATGATGTAAACATGCAGCCGAATCCTGCACGCCCTTAAAAATAGAAAAAATACTGTCACATGCCACCACATAAGTGAAAGGCAAAGATGGTTTGTCAAGTGTGTATAAGCCAGTCACAAAAGAACAAGGTTTGCATGATTTCTCTCATGGAATAGCCAAAATAGCCAAAGTCATAGCAACAGTAAGGTAGCCGGAGGGATGAGGAAGAGACAGCGAGTGTTTAAGGAGTGTGAGGCCAGCGCTGTGAGAAGGAGGCTCCTGGAGGTCCCCCGCACAGCACCATGTGCCTACCACGACGTCCTGCACAATTAAAATTGTTGTATGGTACAGTAAATGCTACTTTTCACGTTAAAAATCAAAATATTAAACATCCCTGTGCGTGTGCTTGTGTGTGTGTGTGTGTGTGTGTGTGAGAGAGAGAGAGAGAGAGAGAGAGAGAGAGAGATCTAGATAGAAGGGTCACCATGAATATAAAATATTATTTAAAATATTAAAATATAAGATCATTTTCTCAGAATTGATGTGATACTTAAAATAAAACTAATACAATGAGGAAAAATATACAAGCACTAAACTCAATATACAAAGTGTCTCAAAACTTGCCTACATAGGGATATTTGACAGTTTTAGGACATTTTGTTTATAAAGACAGAGAAAGCACAATATATCAGTAATATGTGTGTTTCAAAACATTTGTGTATTTACATATATGCATATCAACAAAATATGCGTGTATCTAAATTACACAAAAACATTCTCTTACTAAATGGGCAAATTTTAAAGCAGATATCAAGTCAAGGAAGGTTTGCAAGTGGCAGTAGGTGCAAGGGAAGACACCCAAAGGCAGTCGCCATCGTTAGCGCACAAAGCCATGGTGACGTTTCACTTCCCAACGACCAGAATTGCAAACATCAGAAAAGAAGCAGAAATGGAAAACGCGTTGATGGCGATGCCGAGAGACTGGAAGATTCGTCACAAGTCCCCGGAGAGGTGCAGAATGGCTCTGAAGAATTCTTGGGCAGCTCCTCAAAAATATTCATGTCTGGTTACTATGGGAACCAGTCACTTTATCCGTAAGTACGTACCCAGCTAAGGGAGAACATGTATGTACACAAACCTTGTATGCAGAGGTCCGTATCAGCATTATCCCCAGGGGCTGCAAACGAGGAGCAAGTCAGTTATCTCCCCAGGAATGAATGGGCAATAAAATACAATCCACGTAGGCACAGGAATATTACCTCACAAAACAAAGAATAAAGTATGAGTACACCATGCAGCACGAATGAGCCTCGCACACATTATGTGGACAGAGTGGGAGGAGCCAGATGCGAAGTCCCGTGTTGTATTCTTACATTTATATAAAATACCATAATTGTCAAATCCATAGAAACAGTATATTAGCAATAGCCAGGGGCTGGAGAGAATGAGAGAGAGAGAGAGAGAGAGAGAGAGAGAGAGAGAGAGAGAGAGAGACTGTTGAAGGCTGTCTTCGTTACTTTTTCATTGCTGTGACTCAATACCTGACGCACACAAATTTAGGGGAGGAAAGGTCTATTTTAGCTCACAGTTTCAGAAGGTCACAGTCCATTCAGGGGCGGCCAGCAGCAGTGGAAGCACATGGCAGAGGCAGAGGTGGAGGCGGCTTCTCACGGCATCACAGACAGGAAGACGAGTCAGACTAGTTGAGACCAGCCCAAGTCCCAGTCCCGGTCCTCAAGGAAGGCAGGATGCAGCCTATGTATCCTTCCAGGTCTCTGCCCAGTGATTAGTCCCTCCTGCATCCAGATGTGAAAGGTGTGGCCACCACACACCATTAATCCTAAATTAACTGTAACCCACCCCTCCAGACTAGGCCCCAATCTCCCAACAGCACATTGCTCCATAGACAATCCGTAACACTAAAATACATGAGACTTTTGAGGGACACTCCAGATCCTAACCACAACAAAGGCTACGATAGGATCTATTAGTAGTGATTAAATGCTGTCAAATGAGATCGTGATGATGTCATGCAACCTTGGGAATTAACAAAAAACACTAAGTTTTACATTTTAAATGGATAAATTTTGTGTCTTGTATCTCAAATGATGATTTGTAAAAACTATATACTATGAATATACTTGTATAAGTATCCAAAGATCAAAAAAATACACCATAAAGCCTTTAAAAATGTCTTGGCAAATTTCAACCTTTTCTATGAAGTTAGCATCTTATCAAAATAAATTCACTTAGAAATTGCAAAATAATTTTAAGTGCTTCACATTTGCTACTAAAAATACTGTTTACTATTTGACCGTGTGTTAAAATTATAATTTTAAAAAGAAGATAATGGTTAGGTCTACATTAAAATAACATTTTTTTCACAATTTTTTTAAAGCTGGGATTCAAACCCAGAGTCTGGTGCATGCTGGACAAGAGCTCTTCCCCTGAGCCTTATCCGCAGCCTCACGGAATTTTTTAAGGAAGTCGAATGATCGCTGCAGAGATTTTTAGCTTCTTAGAGAATGAGGACATGAGCAGAGGCAGGAGAGCCGCTCCAGGAGATACGGAAAGGAGCCTGGTGGGGCAGGCGTCGCGTGATGTGCGGGACCAAGGGGTGTCTGGAGGCCAGGCGAGGCCAGCCCAGGACGAAGCTGTAACGATGTTTCTTCTTCTGTTCTTGACTCAGTTCAAGCTGCCAGATGCCCATGAAGGGACCGTGTGAGACCTTCTGAAACCGTGAGCCAAATAAATCCTGCCTCCCTTGAGTTGTAGATGTGGGTGTTGTGTCGCCGCAATGAATACATAACTAAGACATTTTTTCACATGCATATTTATATACCACTACAGACACTGAGAACTCACTATTTTTAAAAACATTCCATTTTAATATGCCCTGAAATGTGGGTAATTAGCAGAGTGCATGAGCTGTAAGCATAATGTAGTGAGTAATGAAAAGCGCAGTTACACAGGATGGTGTGACACACACATGCACAAGCAGACATTTCCATGTTGCAAAACTTTCAACTTTCCAACTTTAAATAAAAATCCCAGTAAAAATATTGACGAGATCAAAAAGCAAGTTACTATGTTTCTGTAGAATCTTAATTGATCAAACAAGGAAACAGATTGAACAACCTCTTCACCAGAGAGGATATGTAAACAAACGTCCCATGCACACCGGAGCGGCATCAGTCCAGACAGCGGTGAGATTCTCCAGCCGGGTGGCCAGCCGCATCTCACGCTCCGGCTCGCTGTGGTTCTCAGAAGTCACTGAAGCCTCCCCCATCCCACTTCCCAGTTCTCCCTTCAGGCACAAGCCTGGGTGCAGGTACGCCCAAGACCAAGCAGCAGGTGGCCTGCTGTTCAGTGACGTCTGGGGACGCCGAGCAGAGGCGAGAGCCTTGCCTGATTCCACCACGTGCAAAGTCTCTCGTGGTGAAGGGACAGAAACTCGCTTTCTCTTCGTCTCGACTTCCATCTGCCTCTCTCTCATAATTCTTTAATTTTGCTTAAATATGACAATTGAGCAGAGGAATATCGAACATGGCAATAGCATGTTATTTTTATATTCAAGGTACGTGGAGGAAAAAGATGTCACTTCCTCTGTTTCCCAAGGGCATTCAGTACCATAGTGTCGGACACTCTGAAGTTTCTCTGAAGCTCACGCCTCCCCACTCTGACCCCAGTTCTGTTCGCTGACACTGTGACCCCTGGTGCATATCGGGCAGGGCTCTCCTAAAGCTGGCACCGGCCTGGAGGAGGGAGTTTCTGTGCTACAGCCAACGTCACCAGTGGCCACCGGGGCTGGATGCTGGGCCCCCGGGCATGCGTGTGCCATGCCAGCGGGTCCGGCACAGACAGGGCCCGCGGACGTCGAGTTCCATGGTGTTGGAGCTTAGAGAGCCTCACTGAAATAATCGCCCACACACTAAGGACTCCAAGTGGAGTGATGAATAAAACTGCCAGACGCCCTGGTTTTCCATCTCCCCTGTCCTTGTAGTAGGGAAGGAAGCACGTGCTTCCCTCGGGGTGAAAAGTACGATGGCCAGAGAAGGACGTGGGAGCCGGAATGGGGAGGCGATACTCGGGGCAGGGAGCACCAACAGCTCAGTTCCCATCAAGGTCCTGCAGACATGGTGGGCCTTCCTGGCCCACTTAGGAGATTGAAATAGCGGCTCCACCTGGTTTCGGAGCTATTTAAGCGTTTTCCTTTCAGAGAAAATGAATATTAATCCATGCAGGGCTTATTCCTCCTTTACCCGCCACGTGGCCGGTGTCAACGTCAGCAGGACGGTTTGTTAGGTGCGGAAGGGACCGGTTGGCGAAGCCCTGGAAACAGCTGGACACCACCTGCTTCTGGTATCCTTCCAAAGACTTGCCCTCTGTTGTGGGGTCAAAGGGATCTGACGCGCTGTCATGGGCACAGTGACAATGCACGGTACTTTGTACAGCAGGCCTATAATAGGACACTCTGATACTAATTAGGAAAGTGCAACACCGTGCGATAAGGTTATATTGTGGATGAAATTAATGGGAACAAATCTGAAAATGCTTAAGAAGCCAAATTGTAGGAGTAATCTGATATGTGTGTATAAAGTGATATAAATTATGAAATGCAATGCATTCCAGTGATTCAGAAACGTATCCTAAAAATAACCCTGAAATGTATACTTCCTTTAAGAAAAAAAAGTGTGAATTCTGTTATTTATTTTACTTCCTTGATGTTTTAGCCAGTGCAAGACATCAAATAATAAGAAATCTATAAAAATAACAAAAAGGAAGAAATCAAGCAAAGGGAAAAAGTTACTTGAAAGAGGTAACAGTGCATTTATAGACGACAGGATAGTGTGCATAGAAAATTGTGCACATAGATGCAAGTTATAAAAAGTTGTGAGAAATTTTAATTGAATTAAGTAAGGCTGAGGGATGGGAGGTCACACACAAAAGCCATCTCCATGTCTATTTGTGTCCATAAACAATCAAAATTGTAAAAATAAAATGGCACCTAAACTCTGTGTAAGAACATGTAATATGTAGAGTTTAATCATAAAAATGAAAAACTTCTATAATTAAAGTTTTAGTGTGTGGTGTTCATGTAAGATACATTAGTAGGACACCATAAAATACCGAGGGAGAAAAAACTTTATATATAATATCTCACTACTGACATAATCCCAAAAAGTTCAACAAAAACTAAAGTTTTTTCAAGAAATGATACCGACACACTTGAATTACTGTGCAAAAACACCCTTTGAATTAATCTTCGCACCTTATAAAATTAACTGAAAATTTTCTCAGATCCAAATGTAAATCTGAAACTATAAAATCCACAGGAAAAAAAATCTTTTCTCGTTTTGGATTAAGCAAGAATCTCTAAAATAAGACAATAGGAGAACACCTGTGTATAAACATGTTAATTCACTGGATTTAATCAACATTAAAATGTATGCTGTATAAGAATGTCATGAACACAGTGACATGATAATCTAATATCACTGGCAAGAAGGTAATGAGAAAATACTTTATATAGCATATCATAATGGGCATTTACTGAGAATACATAAGAAATCTTGTGTTTCAATAAGACGAAAAGTAACACCCTCCTAGGAGGGAAAAAAAATGGAGCAAGATTCCAACAGGTACTTCATAAAGCCAAGCTATATTACGTAAAAAGTCAGCACATGAGAGGATCTTCAACTCCAGCTGTCATTTAGCAAATAAAAAATCAGAATGAGATAGCACTACACACATACTGAAATGACTTACCTTAAAAGACAGAAATGCCAAATCTCATTGAGAGTAGAGGATTCTGAAGCACACATTGATAGTGAAAATTTAAAAAGTACCAATGCCTTGGAAAATGACTTGATATTTTTTATGGTGTGTGTTGAATATGCATTAACTCTATTATCCAGATATTGCAAGCATGTACTTAGAATAATTGAAAGCGTGTGCCCATAGACGTGCTCACGCACAGAGACAGTGGCCATGATGACTGAATCGTAGCGGCCCCCAAGCCGGAATGACTTCAGTATTTATCAATGTGTGAACGGATAAAAAAATTATCGTATAATCTTGCAATATATTTATTCGATGAAATATTATCCCAGACAAAAATAAAAATAAACTATTACTACATGCTACAAGTTAGATGGATTTTAAAGTAACTATGCTGTGCGAAAGGCTCACATCCTTCCACACCCCAAGGTTACACGAAGGATCCTGCAATTTATGGGAAACTTGAGGAAATGGAAATGATCTCTGGTGACAAATTGCTGATAGATTCGTGTCTGTCTGAAGCATGGAGCTGTTCCTCTGGGAACACGAGAGGGCCCAAGGAGGAGCATAGCACCGTGAGCAGGCTGAGCTCTTCGCTGTGCGATGCTTTCCTATGTGCGTGTGTGCATGTGTGCGTGCATTCATGTAGGTGTGTGTGTAGCAATTTACCATTTGTACACTTTAATTGTGTGAATTCCTTGCATGTCAGTTATGCCTCCACAAAACACAGTATTGTCTAGCAACGAAGTTTAGCAAACGTACTAGATGTAATAGGAAAACTTCCAATTCCGCATTTACACATTTCTAAATATTTCACATTGAGCATTGGAGCTCCTTTTCTTACATTTGGGCAGGATCTGTACTGGAACTTGGTGAAGTGTGCTCTAGCTAAGCGTTTTACTGATTTCACAAAACTGATTTTGCATGGCCGTTTTCTGCTGGAGTTTTCCCAAGATGCCAAGCATTGAATGAGACAAAATCGCTGCACGCGTCATATACTCACCTGCTCTTCCAGTTTTCAGTCTGTCTCACACATCTTGACTTTCCTCCTTGTGCTTAAGATATAAAACAATTAAACACACTCTGATCTCCAGGTCACAGAGTGGCACTTGGGGCGGGGCTAGCCCCGCAGAGCCCTGCTCCCGAGGTCATCCCCCAACCCCCGTGGCAGTGGGTGGCGGCACCACCGGCCTAGCCTCGGCACAGTCTCTGCGGGCCCTTCCTCAGGGCCCTCCTGACCTCCTGGTTCCGCAGGCTGTAGATAAGGGGGTTCAGCACAGGGATGACGACCGTGTAGAACACGGACACGACCTTGCTGTGCTCCATGGAGGACCCGGCCCTGGGCTGCGCGTACATGAAGAAAACAGTCCCAAAGAACAAGCACACGGCCGTGAGGTGGGCGGCGCAGGTGGAGAAGGCCTTGTGACGCCCCTGAGCGGTGCGGATCCTCAGGATGGCGGCGGCGATGGATGCGTAGGAGACCAGGACCACCAGGAAGGTGCCCACGATGATGGACCCGCAGAGGCCCAGCAGGACCAGCTGGTTGGTGAGCGTGTCTGAACACGAAAGGGACAGGAGCGGGAGCACATCGCAGAAAAAGTCGTTGATCTCGTTGGGCCCACAGAACGACAAGGTGAAAGTCATCGTCGTCTGGGTGACAGCGTTGAGGAGGCCGCCGGCGTAGGACCCCGACACCAGCAGCCCGCAGACCCGGGGGGACATCCTCAGCGGGTACAGAAGAGGGGTGCGGATGGCGAGCAGGCGGTCGTAGGCCATGGCTGCCAGGAGGAAGGCCTCTGTGGTGCCAAAGAGGGACAAGAAAAAGAACTGGGCCGCACAGCTCCCCAGGGACACCTTGTGGCCCCATCCCAGGCAGTTCAGCAGGGCCCTGGGGGCGATCGTGGACGAGTAGCAAACGTCCAGGACCGAGAGGCTCTGCAGCAGCGCGTACATGGGGGTGTGCAGTCGCGCGTCCGCCCTGATGACCACAGCCAGGCCTGCGTTGCCCACCACCGCGGCCACATACAGGAGCGTAAAGGCCGCAAAGAGCGTCGCCTGCGTCCCCGGGCCCCCTCTGAATCCCAGCAGGACAAACTCCACGACTTGGGTAAAATTCACCATTGCCTGGCTGTGGCCAGAGAGGCGGAGGGAGGGAAGGACACAGGGGAGAGGACGTAAGGCAGTGCCGCCTGGGGACTGAACGGTTCGATGTGGCCTTGGTGAGCTACACCGAAGCAGGGTCTTCGCGGGCCGTCAGAAACGCTGCGCAGGGACTCAGTGAGAACGCCCGGCCGCCCTGGATACCGCCTGCCTTGGAGAGGAAGGGTCTGCCAGGAGAAGGGACTAGGCAGGGGCAAACACCAGAGCCGGCTGCTGCGGCGGTGAACACAGGCGACCGGGCCTGGCGCAGCTCACCGGGGACACACGTCGACTCAGCTCAGCCCTGTTCTGGGCCACTTTCTCATTTCACATTCTCAGGTTTTTGGGATGGCATGTGTGTGTCTGTGTGTCTGTGTGTGTTTGTGTGTCTGTGTATCTGTGTGTGCATCTATGTGAGAGTCTGTGAGTGTGTCTGTGTGTGTGTGTCTGTGTGTGCGTGTGTCTGAGTGTGTGTATCTGTATGTCTGTGTGTGTCTGTGTTTGTGTGTCTGTGTGTCTGTGTGTGTGTGAGTGTGTCTCTGTGTGAGTGTGAGTGTGTGTGTGTGTGTGTGTGTGTGTGTGTGTGTGTGTGTGTGTTGTGGGTACAGACAGCTAGAGATCTAGCTATCTGTCTGTCCAAACATCTATCTACCTGTCCGTTAATTTAGAGAAGCTTGAAAGCACAAGGACAGTGGCTGGCTGTGTATGTCAGGGGCACAGTACTTACCCCATGTGCATGAGGCTTGGGTTCAAATCTCAGTCCCAGGTTAAAAAGAAAACAGCACGGTCATACCTGAGAAATAACTACTGAGTTCACTGAGTCAATTTCATTCCTGCCACCTGGACAGAGCTGGAAGAAGCAGGTGAGGGCTGGGGCCCGTGTGCACGAACCGTTTCCCCCACAGTCCCAAGTCACACTGTCTGTTTTAGTTTCTTACTACAGCTGTAACAAATTATCTTAAATGCCGTGGCTTACGACTGTTACAGGATTGTGGTGTACATAAGCACAGAACTTCAGCGATGTATGATGCCATGGGATCCAGGCCCTCCCTCCGGTGGCTCCCCAGGAGAGTCGCCTGGCCTTCCGGCTCTGAAGCCCTGAGCGCTCCTTGGCCCAAAGACTCTTCTGTTCTCAAAGCTACGAGCAGAGTGTCTTGTCCTTTGCACTAGGCTCTCTGCCTCTGGTCCTGCAGCTTCTGTATCCGGCCACCCTGCCGCCCTCTTGCAAGGCCGCCGTGATGACCCTGGATTCTTCTACTGTAGACCCGGATGTTCCGCACTCTCATGATGTCTGCAGACTCCCTTCCGTCATGTACTGTGGCAGCAATCGGGAGGCGTGCTGTGAGTTCGAGGCCAGCCTGGGCTACAGAGTGAGATCAGGACCAGCCTGGGCTACAGAGAGAGAGAGAGAGAGAGAGAGAGAGAGAGAGAGAGAGAGAGAAGAAACACAGTTATTGAATAAAAACTGCCGTGCACTAAGAGCACACCATTTACCCTGGATGACACATTTCTAGTTTGCATAGTGTGAGAAATCATACCAGCGAATTTCCAAGTGGCCGATTTCCACGAACACACAAACTCCCTCGTCACCACGCCCGGCTTTGTGCGGTGCCGGGGGTCTAACTCGGGTCCTCGCACTTGCTGGCAGGCACTCTAAGCGCTGTGCCGGTCCTCTAGCCCCTTCTCGTTTGTACTAACAGGCTTTGTAGGACCCATTTGGGGACTCTTTACTGCTCTCTCAGTGAGAAGATATCAAAACAGCATTCTGTTTCTAAACTTCACTAGCAACTTTCAGTTTTTCAGCTCCTTGGGATTTTATAAATTTATAATATTACATTTCTTTAATTTTTAGGTTTTTAAATATTTTTTCTGAAAGTATGCCCCAGCTCCAAGCAGAGGGAGTCCGTCTGTTTTACAAACACTGCAGGATCCGGGAGGGAAAGACTGCGCCGTCGGCTTCAGCGCTCAAACTTTAGGAGACACTCGGGTCAGTGCTGAGAGCCAACGAAACAGTTCCAGGTTTCTTCCACAAGGCCGTGGGGCTTTCACACTACACCGCGTGGCCTACACGCAACACCACATGGCCTCAGACAACGGCGTGTGGCCTGCGCACACAGCTTGCACCAGGCACGGAGCGGAACGCAGCCCTGAGCGTCAGGGCTCACCTGGTTGGAGGTGCAGATCCCAGAACTAAGTGCCCGGCGCCTCGAGTAGAAAGAAGCCAATCACAAAACCACTCGGGGCTTTAAAGGGCACAAGACGAGTTACAGCTTGAAACTTCCAAATACGATCACGACTACACAATGCTGCCCTCCTGGCTCAGCAAAACTGAAGCTGGTGTATGTGCTATGATCTTGTATGACAGGAGTCCCTTAGTAGCCGAGGCACAAGCCGGCCAGCTCCCAAAGGCCCCTGGACGCTCCCTGCCCCTCATCACAAGCCATTCACTTTCCTGGAAGAGTTAGCGCCGCAGAGCCTCATAGAAGAGGGAATCTCACCAGAAACCACAGTGAAATTGTGTTTTTATCCATTTGAGATCTTTGCATCTATGGTGCCAAATATTTCAGTTTTAAGTGCTTTTCAGGTAAATAATATGGCTGTGCTGTAACAGATAGATATAGAAATTTTTAAAATCACAACTGCATTCTAAAAGACATAGCTCATACATATTGGATAATTCTTACAGGTTAACCAATCTTTTTTAAAAAATCAAAATTGGCTTTGTTTTGTTTAAGACAGAAACTCCATGTGCCACATGTTAATATTAGCGACTGATAATTTAAGGGGCATTAAGATATGTGCCAAAGTAATAAATAAATAAATAAACAAATAAGAACTGAGTTTTTCTGCAACCCCCAGGGCTTCTTTTCTCGGCTCTAGTGGATTCGCGTCCTTATCTACGCACCCGGGTCTAGCTCTCCAACACCACACGGTACGGCTGTGCACTGCTGCGTTTCGTATTTTTCTGGCTTGCTCTTCTCTGTTACAAAACCCGCACTGTACTCATTAGAATTTCACTGTGTAAAATACCACAGCAGGCACAGGGATCCGGCCCTAGGCCGGCATCTCGGCAGCGAGGAGTAGTGAGGTTTCCTTACGTGGGCGTCTTGATGCAGGTGGTGGCCAAGGCGTGCTCACTGTGCGCTTTCTCAGATGCCGTCAGCCAACCTGACTCTGCCTGCTCCTTGGCCTCTGAGGAGTCAGGTGGCGCGCGGGACGAGCTAGCGCCCCAGGAGTCGCGCTACTCACGGCCTTGCTTCGGAGGAGCGTCATCAAAACCACACACGCTGCAGTCAACGGAAGCCTGGCGCGATGCTGGCATGACGCTCACATGACAACGCGCACGTTCACGTCGGGCTCCCGTCCCGCCGAGGGCAACGTGCCGCGTGGCTCATAACCGGATGCACCGGGCAGGTCTCTCCGCACCGCGGGGTCCCACGGGCGGCGCCAGTGGTGCGCGCCGTCTCGTTTGATCCCCCGCAAACCGCGTGAGGAGAATACGGGGACCCCGCCCACGCTGCAGAAGGAAGAAAATGAACCTGTGCTCAGTTAGACTCACCGGAGACAGGAAGCCGTGATTCTAACGTGAGCGATGCGGCTCCAGAGCCCACAGCTTAGGCAGACGAAAGGCTCCCACTTCCTAATGTCACCTTTTGCTTTAAGAAAGAAAACTGAAGCATTGCTATCTCAACGAAGCACTTGTGCTACAGAACTGAATCAGCGATGTCCGATTTAAAAGCTCAAAGTATTGATTATGTGGTGAGTGTCCATCATACGCAGTGCTGCAGGAAAAGCGCCTGGCCTGCCAGATGGGGGCGACCCGCGGTGTGGACCTGACCCGGAGGGCTAAAGGCTCTGTGGGCTAAAGCACCCGGAGAGTCCTGGCCTGGGCAAGCCCGCCGGTCCCGACACCTGCCTCTGGCGCTCTGCACTGCCCGAGGCTATCCTCACCCAGGTCTGCACAGTTGAAGGTCTTTCCGTAAACTGTAATTGATTTGGACTTCCTACCCACTTTACCTAGTTCCCACAATGTCACAGGCGTCTGAGGAAGCGGTTTTCACCCTCACCCACGCATCCTGTGAGCTTTCTCCCGCCTTCCCCTCCCAGCTGACTCTCAGGGCCCTTATCTCTGTGATGAGCTCTGCCGGCCGGAAACCTCTGTAGCTCCGCGCTGCAGGAGTCAGGACTGAGAATGACAATTCCCCCGGGCCGGTCACTTGAGATCCATCCCCGGGGCTCTGCCGGGGCGAGAGCAGCTTGATTCCCCCAAGTGCTGACAGAGGGAGCCCCCCAAGGGCTGACAGAGGGAGCATTTCAGTACAGACTGGAGAGCGAAAGCCAAGGTTCAGACTCACAATGTCTGAAGTCATTTTAAAAATCATAATTCTAAGTTCCGAGGGTGCAAATTAGGAGGGTTTTATCTGCTTTCGCTCCAGGACCATGATTATCGGTGTAAAGTAGCAGGAATACACGAGAATCAGGTGTAACCAACACTGGCCACATTTTTAGCTTTCTGGTGATCTAAGCAAACCCAAGAACAGCAATATGCTCCTAGATATACCTTGTGACATACTTTAAACTATATTTTTGTTAAATAAGAAATAGTGGGAAGGAAATCTTTAAAGCATTTCTGATTATAAGAACTAATATGCAAACCATTTGCAATAAATGATCCTAATAAGTAATATTGATGTGTACTCGCTGTATAAGGAATTTCTTGTATACCCTTTGAATTATTTTGCATATTTTAGTATTTTCCAAATTATGCCTAGGAGAAGTAGGGTATTTAAACATTAAGAAACCAGTATTTGCATCCAGCCTACAAGACTTAGCAACTTAGTGAGGCCTTGACTCAAAAAGAGCTGTGGATGTGGGCTGATTCTCAAGGTGAAAGCTCATAGGTTCAATATTCAGTACTGAAAATGAAAGAAAGAGAGAGGGGGAAGAGGAAAGGAAAACAAAGAAAGAAGGAAAGAGAAAGAAAGAGAGAGAGGAAAGAAGGAAGGAAGGAAGGAAGGAAGGAAGGAAGGAAGGAAGGAAGGAAGGAAAATTCACCAGTAATTGGTGAAATTAGAATTTGGATAAAATCTCAAGTAACTTCATGGGCCTTGCTGCCTGACCCCTTATCTTCTGAAGTCTTATGAAGTGGTTTGAAGTCTACGCAAGCACACAACAAGGCTGAAATCTAAGATGCTCTTCGAGAAACCTGATAGAATGAAATTATCTTCCTTGTGTTGAAATCTAGTGTTGCAATTCTTGAGTAAAATTGGTGCACAACTATCATCTATGACTCAATGGGTGTTATGGCACATGACCTAAGGAAGAAAATTTGCTCAATTTGTTGGTAGCCAGAAAAAAGAGCAGGGAGGAGCTGGGACCAGAACACACCTTTGCAGACCACATCTGCCTTGGCTCTCCCCAAGCAGAATCTAGCTCCTGACAGCAAGGTCAGCACTCTTCAACAGACAATCTGCTGATGTGTGCAGTGCCCTGTAGTTTGATCACTCTCCAAGAACCCTGCCTCTTAGCACGTGAGACTACTGTGAGGTATTTAGATTGAAGCCGCAACATTCTACCTCTAATCTTCAAAAAAACTTATGTCCACCTCATTTTGCCAAATGTGGGAGTCTGTCTGCCAGAGTTGCCAAAGTCTTAACAACTTCGCCATTGTTGAGAACTCCAAGGTCAATGTCTCCCCTGAGACTCAGGGCAAACTCTTACCTGTGAGACTCAGTAAAATTGTGAAAGAAAGTTAAATACTTCCAATGTACAATAGCGTAAGGTAAACATTTCCATTATAGAAGGGCAAATGAGGAAATGAAAAAGAATTGGACCAACGCAATATTAAAACCCAATAGGCCAGACACTCAATCTTACAACTCTATGTCCAGTGCCCAGGGACATGATGAAGAGATCTGAGCTCCAAAGTGCTTGAGCAATCCCTTCCCAATCAGCCCCTGCGGCCTGCTGGCTGCGGCTCGCACACCTCTGCCTTCAGCTGGCTCTGCTCACTGCCGCTGCGTGCCTGGAATCTCCGCCTTCCTGTGGCCTTGACTGCAGCTCCGGCTTCGCTCTCCGGCTTCCTGCCTCGCCTGCTCTTGGCCTTATTCCCGGGACTGAGGCCTGGTCGTGTCAGATAGTCCCATCACACCTGGATCCGGCATGCCTGCACATCCGGCCCCATGGGGATGCTGTTGGATCTGCCGCTGACTCAGGCCGCAGCCAGTTCCCCCGAGCTGCAACTGCAGTGGCCCGGGAGTGACCGCTTGGCTACAAGGGGACGAGTTGCTCTATGTGGCCTTCAGCAAGCAAGACGCTCTTCTCGAGTTCTTTCTTAAAACAAGTAATGTCAAAGGAGTTCACCATTTTCTATCTGTGAGGCAGTCATGAGTGGGGTATTGCCGATTCCTGGCATGCCCAGGCACAAAGTACTTGACTTTTTTAATTGTCCTAATCTTTTCAGAAACCACACTACTCGCAGACCCAACTTTGTAGGTACTTCATTTTCAAGCATTCATTTCTAGTGTTTGTTCCTGATTCTCACTGTGGATCTACTTAGAAGCAGCCAACAGTATCAAGACACAGCCTGAACACTGGGTTGCCTTGACAGTGTTCTCCACCAAATTAATCAGTCTGACAAATTTGGCCTCATGTAAAGTCTGTGGACATAAGCAAAATGAAGACAAGTTCTTTGCCAGAGTATAATGACCGTGGCCACTGGCCCACTTTCCAGTAGAGTACCCACTTAATTCTCCGTGTGATGCCTCCTGAACCTGGCCTTTACTCTGCATTCCTGTTAGCATTCTTGTCCTCTGAGCCCTCACCAGATGTCCAGTAAGTCCTGCTCACAGTCTTCTAGGTTTCTCCTAAATAATTCTGAGTATTTCTTTTAAAAGGAAAATTTTATTTTAACTCCTTTTCAGAGGCTTCAGTACATAATCAGATTAGCTCCAAGACAATGAAAAGGCATGACAGAGGAAAGTCGTTTACCCGTGGTACCTAGGAAGCAAAAAGAGAAAAGAGAAACAGGGTCAAGAAGTCACACTTTCAGTTAGTCCCCGTGATCCGTCGCTGTCAGCCGGACTATCTCCCAAGAGCTTATGAGTTTTGGTCATGGACTCGTAAGTGGATTAATCCACTGCTAAGCGCTGTGCTCTGTGATTCAATCACCTTACAAAATTCCCTCCTAGAAACATGAGGCTTTGGGGGACATTTTGTATCTCAACTATCATATTTTCCCCTTTATTATTATCTATTTGAAGGAAATTGTTGTGCTGTAGTTGAAGAAAACATTTTGTGCCTGTTATAAGCATTTGATTAATAACTTGAAACCTTGATCTTCCTTACTAAACTTTGCCTGGGTGACCTATTGGTGGAAGTGGGTGGTTGTTAAAGCCACCCACTGTTATTTTACTGGGCCTGCTTTTTCCTTTATGTCTATTAGTGTTTGATTTGCAAAATTGCATTCACCCATGTTTCATGCGTATATACTTATAACGAGCACATTGTCTTGATGAATTGTTGCCTTTGCCAATATGTACTGACATTCTTTTTCTCTTCTGACTGCTTTTGGTTTGAAGGTTTCTATGTCAGAAGCAAATATAGTTCCTCCTTCTCAATTTCAGATTCCAGTTGCTTGAAGTATCCTTTCCATGAATTCAAGTCTTTGCCAGTGAGCTGTGTTTCTTGTAAGCAGCAATAAGTTGACTCTTTTTTTCAATGCCGGCCACCATGTACTGTGTGTTTTCACAGGATGATAAAGTCACTCATATCTACGGTTATCATAATTTAAATTCCTATTATTTGGGGGTTTTCATTTGACTTGTCCATGAATTTTAATCATTTGTCTACTAGCCCAATGGCACTTATTCTTCTCTGGATTCTCACTGTGTTCATTTTCCTTTTCTCTGTGTAGTATTCAGTTAAATGTCTGTTCTGCAAATCCAGATTAGCGGTCTTAAATTTTTTTAATTTATGCTTATTTCTGCCTTAATTCTGAGTGACATGTTTGCAGAATATACTAGACTGACTACTTTCAGAGCTTGATGTGCCTCATTCCATGTTCTCACAGTATAATTTTTATTGAGAAATTTGCTATTATTCTAATGAGATTGCTATTATAATTGAATGGCATTTCTTACACTTGTGATGGTCCTTCTTTCTTCAGAACCTTTGCAAACTTAATGACGGCATGTTACAAATAATTTCCTTCCTGATCATGTCTACTGGAGACTCTAAATGCATTCATTACCTGAATGCTCATCTCATTCTCAAAATTTGGGAAATATTTTGCTAAATATTCTAAATATTACCCCTCTATCAGAGAAAAGGCTCACAAAATTTGGTCACATTTCTACAATTCTCCCTTCACTCTGTTGATGGTTTCCTTTGCTGTGCCAGGCCCTTTAATTTGACATAATCCCATTTGTTGACTCTCGGTATTGTGCCTTGTTCAACAGGTGTTCTGCTGGACAATCCTTGCCTATGCCTACGTCTTCAAGGGCATTACCTAGTTTGTCTTCCAGATCTTTGATCCATTTTTATTCCAGTACAGGGTGAAAGATGTGGGCTTCATTCTTCTAAATGCAAATAACCAGTTTTCCCAGAACTATTTATTAAAGAGGCTATCCTTTCTCCAGTCTGTGTTTTTGACCCTCTGTCCCAGATCAGATGGCTGGATGTGTCTGTGCACACTCAATTCAGCTTTATTGGCCTGGTTGTCTATTTTAGCACGGATCGTGCCACCCTGCTTTGGTCTTTTGTTCAGGATTATTGTGGGGTTTTTTTATCTCATAATTTTGTATACTTTGTCTGACTGTTTTTTCTAGCTATGTGGGAAAAAAAGCAGTTGGAATTGCCCTGAATCTGTACATCAGCTTAGAGTGACCATTTTGACAACATTGATACCACCTGTCCAGAAAACAGGGATGTATTTCTGTTTTCTCTTCAGTCTCTTTTATTCAAAGTCCCATTGTTTTCATTGTACAGCCCCTGCTCTTCCCCAACAAGATGGATTTCTAGGTGTTTAATTTTTAAGCTGCTGTGAATGGCATTGTTCTTCTTATCTTTTCTCAGTGGTTTCATCGTTGGTGCACATGCCACTCACGTTTGTGTGTTAACTTTCAATCATGCCACTTGGCTGAATTTTTTATTAGTTCTAAGACTCTTCCAGTAAGGTTTGGGGATCTTTCTTCTACGCAAAGGATCATGTCATTTACAAATAATTAGAATGTGACTTCTTCCCTTCCAGTACACATGCCCTTTATTTCCTTCTCTAGCCTAATTGCTCTGGCGAAGATTTTGACTGTCCCATCGAGGAGGGGTAATAACAGCAGACGTTCCCGTTGTGTCCCTCACCTTTCATGAAATTATTTTAGTTTTTCTCCCATTGATTTTGGTGTTGGTTGTAGGTTTCCCATAAATGGCTTTTGTCAGCAACTTATGGCAATCCTGCAGCCAACATCATCCTAAATAGGAAAAAACTGAATGCATTGCCCCTCAAATCAGGAGCAAGACAAGAGCGCCCATTCTCACCACTTATTTACACAGCGCTTGAAAACTTAGCTGGGGCTATCAGGTGATAGAGTGGAATGAAGGGACTGTGCGTAGAAGATAAAGAAGTCAGATTATCCTCGTTTGCAGATGACATGACCCTCCACATAGAGGACCCCAAAAACTCTACCAAAAGACTACTAGATCTAATAAACAAATTCAACCACGTTTCAGGATAAAAATCATTACACAAAACTCAGCAGCATTCCTCTACAGCAACAGTGAAAACACAGAGAAAGAGCTCAGGAAAACAACCCCATTCACTGCTGCCTCGGAGAAAATCAAATGCCTAGGAATAAATCTGTCGAAGCAAGTGAAGGGCCTCTGTACTGGGAACCGTGGTACTCTGAAAATAGAAATCCAGGAGAATTTTAGAAAATGGAAAGACATCGTAGTTTCCCAAATGGGCAGAACTCAGTCTGTCAAAATAGCCATACCACCTAAACTGACGTGCAGATTCAATGCAATCCTAGTCAAGATATTAGCAGCGTTTTTTTACAGAACTAGAAAAAATAACCCAGAAATTTATATGGAACCACAAGAGGCCAAGAGTAGCCAAAACAATCCTGAACAAGAAAACAAAATTAGGAGGCATCGTGGTACCAGATTTCAAATTATATTACACAGCAACAGTGATAAAAATGACATGGCATTGGCATGAAAACAGACAGTTGGATCAACGGAATATTGAGGATGCCCAAACATCCTGTCGTACCTTCAGCCATCTGCTACCTGACGGGGTCCAAAAATGCGCACTGGAGTAAAAGTAGCACAGCCTCTAGCAAACGGGGCTGGGGAAGCTGGCTGACCACACGAAGGAGGCTGGAACTAGACCCACAACGTTTGCCGCGCACCAAAACCAAACCAAAGTAGATGCAAGACTTAGACACTGAAATGGAAACATTGAACTTGTTGGAAGACAAAGCAGGCAAAACTCTTGAAGACTTAGATGCAGGCAAGGACTTTCTCGATAAGACGTCCA
The DNA here is from genome assembly GCA_004027205.1 of Ctenodactylus gundi. Lineage (NCBI taxonomy): Eukaryota > Metazoa > Chordata > Mammalia > Rodentia > Ctenodactylidae > Ctenodactylus > Ctenodactylus gundi. The sequence goes on from PVKB01006668.1 coordinate 52,447, forward strand.
AAGCCAAGAATCAACAAATGGGGCTCTATGAAATTAGAAAGCTTCTGCACAGCAAAGGAAACAACCAAGAGTGTGAAGAGAGCACCCATAGAATGGGAACAACATTTCCGAGCTACCCCTCAGACAGAGGACTATTTTCAAGAGTATACAAAGAACTGAAAAAAATTAGACCCGCCAAAACAAAGGACTCAATCAAAAAAGGAAATATGAAATGAATGAACAGTTCTCAGAAGAAGTCCAAATGGCCAAGAAATATATGAAAAAATATTCAACATTTTAGCCATCGGAGAAATGCAAATCAAAACAATGCTGTGGTTCCAACTAACACCAGTGAAATGGCTGCTGTTAAGAACTCAAAAAAACACAAATGTTGTCCAGACTTCGGGGAAAAAGGAAACTGTCTACGGTGCTGGTGGGACTGTAAACGGGTTCAGCCGCTACTGAAAGCAGTATGAAGATTCCTCAAAAGAAACAATCTTGAAAATTGGCATTCCATTCGACCCAGCTATATACTCCTTCTGGATACCCTCCCGAAAGAGTTAGTCACCACACTGTGGTGATGCAGGCACAGCCATGCTTAACAGCGCCGTTTATAACAGCCCAGTCTTGGCCGAAGCCAACACGCCCCAGGGCAGACGACTGGACAAATGCGTGGTGTACATACCTGAGTATTCTAAGAGAGGATGGAGGCAAGGCATGAAAATGAGTGCGCAGGATAAAAACAAACAGCCCGCCCCCAACAGTGCTCCTGTCGTACGGAGTCTCGGGAGACGGGCTGGAGGAATGGCGCAGCTGCCGAGAGCTCCCCTGTGGCGCACGGCCCTGAGCTGGGTCCCCAGCACCGCGGCATCGGGGAGAGCTGGCGCGTGTGTCGCCGGCGTCCGAGGCCAGCCCGGGCTCTACAGTGAGTTCAGGACCAGCCGGTCCGCAGAGCCAGGCCCTCTCTCTCTTAAAACAAATCTTAGGAGAAGGAGCGAGAATTTGTTTTTGAGAATGTGAAAGGGGAAGTAAGGGGAGGAGGCTGGGTGTGCAGGAGCTCGGCGCAAGGAGCGGGACCGCGTGTGCAACCTGTGGTCAAAGCAGAGGGCGATCCGGCCGGCTCTGCGAGCCCGCCTGGCGTGGGCGACTGCCCGCGCGAGGAGCTGTGGACAGGGCAGCAGCTCCCAGGCCGGCGGGCTCCCCGTGCGCGGCCAGCGCCGTGGGCCCTGAGTGAAGACAGCGAGGGAAGGAGAAAGGGGAAAGAGAACACTGCGAGGACGCAGGGTCGCCCGGGTGTGCCGGAAAATACGCCCACGGGGCAGCCGAGAGGGCAGCAGCAGGAAGCAAGCGCAGAGGCCCAGACGGAGCCGGCCGAACCGGGCCAGGGCGCGGGCTGAGCCGGAGCCGGCTGCACCCGGTGGCAGCAGCGGAGCCAACCTCGGGAGTCAGCCCGCGGCGAGACGTGAGCCAGCTACACGCAGCGTGGGGCGCGGGGTGGGACAGCTCACCTCGGGCCCCTGGGCTCCGCCTGTCACGTATGTGCCCGCACCCCCCACCCCGCCTTCTCCAGACCCCTGGAGCCCTGGAGCCCGGGACCCCTGGAGCCCGGGACCCCTGGAGCCCGGGACCCCTGGACCCTGGAGGCTGGGACCCCTGGAGCCCGAGACCCCTGGAGCCCGGGACCCCTGGACCCCTGGAGCCCTGGAGCCCTGGGTGGAGGCTGTTGGCTGGGGCTGGGGGTCTGGGTGTGTCAGCAGGAGCTCGGGGCGGTTTCCTATAAAGGACTTACTCTCTTGCCTGTCAGTGAATGGAGGAACTAGGGGATCATAGGGACTCCCAGAACTGTCTGTCCTTCCCCCATCTGCAGCCAGGGCTCTGTCAGGCCGCGGCTGCACCCCGTCGGTGTGATAGCTGGAGTTACGTGCCCCTGCCTTATGATTGGACCACTGAATTGTATCCAAAGGGGGCAGGACACAGGAGGCTTGGTGTGGCACCGTCTTCCACTGTTTTTGGGGTGGGGGGCTCCCTCGATCTTGTCTCCTTTCTTCCCAGAAACCCCTGCAGCTGCTGGTGTCCGCGTCGCCTGTGCCGCTCCCACTGGGCACGGGAGCCAGCCCCTGCGCACGCCCCTCCTGTCTGACACCTCGCCAGTCCTCCCAGGCGCGCTGAGCCCTCTGCTCGCACGCTCCTGGGTGCCCTGACGCAAGAAGGCCTTCTTTTATGAACGCGGGGGTGAGCCACAAATGTCAGCCCAAAAATCCATAAAATCACAGGCCATTCTCTCCAAGAAGCCAAGGCAGGAAGATCACAAGTTTGAAAAGCTCGGACTGGGGATGTAGGTCTGTGCAGAGGTCTTGGGTTCAGTCCCCAATACCACAAGAAAAAACAATAAAGCCACATTGAGGTGGCATCTCACCACCACTGAAATGGCTACCACGGCAAACACACAAAGCACTAGCGCTGGGCAGGGCATGGAGAGAGCAGGCACCCTTCCTCAGTGGTCACGGTGGGAACTAGCACAACCGCTGTGGGAGCCAGGGTGAAGCTGGACTTGGCTGCACCCCTTCTAGGAGCCTTTCTGAAAAAACTAAAGACAGCGTAGGACAGTGATACCATCATACCCGCTGTGACGGTGACACAGCTCACAGTAGCTCGACTGTAGAAAACATTCAGGTGTCCATCAGCAGGTGAAGGGGCAAAAACAAGTGTGTTCTGCAGGCCAGTGAAACTCATTCAACCTAAGGAAGGATGA
>PVKB01006669.1:0-54985 GCA_004027205.1 Ctenodactylus gundi
CATCAACAGACCAGCAGATATATAAATTGTGGTAGATGTACATAATGAAATGCTATAAGATGTCTATAAAACAGGTTTGAGGCCTTTGTAGGTAAATGAATGCAACTTGAGACTATCATGCTCAGACTAGTGAGACATGGAAAGTTAAATATCAAATGATTTCTCATATGAGAAGCCCAGACCACAGTCAGGAGAATAATGGAAACTAGTGGGAAAGGGGGCAGTGTTGGAAGGTTGTAAAGGGAGAGGGGAAGGATTTGTCATTTTGCCAGGTTGTATATTAGAGATGTTGTTTTCCCTCTAACTGATGTGATTTACCAAAATCCAAGAAACTTTCTACCTTAGACGTCCTCTTTCTTTGAATTATTCCAGTCTATCCTTCCACCTGCATGATATCATATCCATATGGACAAATCATCCAAAATTCTTGCACCTAAATTTGACTCATCAACTAAGTTATCATTTATTTCCTACCCCTCCTCAGCCCCCACGTTCATGTGTGCAACTTTGTGTTTGTGTTTTGAGTACTGAACATTACACCAAGGCCCGAGGCATGTTGATCTGACATTCTGCTGCTAGCTCTAGCCCCAACCCTTCACCGTCACACGTAAACCACTTTCATCACAATAGCATTATTCTGAAATATCGAAATATTAAATGATTTGAAACCACCTTCTACATCTTCTCCTCTTTTACAACCTTTTCAAAATCTGTTCCCCGCAACACCATAAACTTGGACATTTTTAAAAGCAAATGATGTCTTCATAGATCCGGTGCTAACATCCACTTTCCTGAAAAATCTGATCTGATTCTCTTCATTCACGTCACCTCATCGCCACTTTTTCCCCACCTCACGTGACTGTGGGCGTGGCCTTAGATTGAAAAACAACTTCCTTTTTGATAGTTAGTTTCTGCTCTGATCCCTATTGGAAATGACACCGACAAAACATTTTATGCACTCCCTCAAAAAAAAAATAAATAAATAAATAAATAAAAGTTAGCTTCCTGGAGTCTCCAGTATTTTGAAGGACAAAAACACCTAGTCCTGAGGATTTTAGGCTTGAGATGGTATGCCAGAACTCTAATTATTCTGGAAGTCATGAAGTTTTAAAATCTCATATTCAGCTATGTTTATGTTGCTGTCATCAGTCACCATCTTTATTCTCTTCTTCCTGTTTAGAATAACGGGTGTCATCATAAAGAATAAATTGCAAACAAACAAAAAACCCTTTCCTCTCTCACTCACAAAACAAACAAGAAAGAGTGTTTTCCTGCCTTCATCTCAGAAGGCAGAATAATGTGATCAATTTTTTTAAAATTAATTTTAAGAAAGAAAAAGGAGTCTGCTCACAATTCTGTCCCTAGCATAAGTTAATTCGTTCCCTACCCTGGGTGTTCCAGAGTTGCTCTGTTGCCTTTTAAAGTGAGGTGTAGTCTCCTGAGTCTTGGTTGGTAACCAGATGATCAGCTTTTGATCTGCTTTTGGTAAATGAGGGACTTATGTTAGAGATTCCATTCCTTTATTTCACTAAACCCACATAAGTTGCCCTCAGTTTCTCCATTTATTGTAATCTCCTCTTACTGCATGCTAACCGGAAATGATCTCATTTGCATATTATTAGATCATTATCCAATTTATTTTGCTGGATTGGAAGCTGCAGTGAAGAATGTCTTAGGATTCTTTCTGGAATTCTCAAATCTAGAATAATGTCTATCACATCATGGGGACTTGCTTTAGTTAATCAATATTCAAAAATCAATTTTATTATGATCTGTTTAAAAATGAACTGCCAGTTGTAGGCGAATAAGTCTGATTTAAGGAAAAGAGAAAGGACATTTTTCAGTGCCAAGTATTTCAACACAGAAATTGAAAACTACCTTCAGTTTTGCTTCCTAGGAAACAAAAAGTTGGCACTTCACGAAAGAAGTTGTGTTTACTTTTCTTGGAATCATTTCCACTTGAATTTGATTGAATCACCTGCAGTAATACTGCACTTTCAAGATATAAAAATTTGAAAAAGGAAAGCATTTGTCATACCAGATTAAAATCCTCAAGTTTATGAATTTAACTCTTTATAAGCCTGCAGGTGTGAAATGTGGTTGCGTTTATCACTCAAAAGAACCAGGTGAAGCAATGGAGAAAAAGGTGGAGAGTGTAGTGGAGACAGAGGCACAAAGGACGCCATCTTCAGGTTTGGGTACAGACTATAAACCTAGGTGTATGAAATTTTAGCTAGGCCTCTCTTTCTATTATATTCATGGAATATATGAGCCTTAACGCACATTTTAGAAGGTTTCCTTATTTTTCCCCAGACACTGAACTAAGGCCCGGCACAATTTCACGTTGCATAAACTGCCACCAAGGGCCCCAGCGTCTCCTTCTCCTGTCCTCTCCTGAGCGATTCTCACATTTCCTGCTCATTCCCTCTCTTCACGTACTGAGAAAGTTTTATTATTGATTCTTATATTAGATCCAAAGTAGATTTCTTCCTTTCTCTAACCAAACGTGCCTTTCTCAATAACGTTATGCTTTCCACTAAGATGAAGCCTCAGAGTAACATTCTTCTAATTACTTTTTTAGGCTAGGGAAATGGAAGGGAAAAAATGAACGATTCAGAAGTCTCTCTCCTCATACACAGACACAATTTCTTCATTAAAAAATAGCAAATTGAGAATTTTTATTATGGCATAAGATGTTAGCGTGCAATCAAGGATTGTGTAGAAAATGTCCTGTCCCAATACAGAGATGCATTTTCAATTCGTGGAACAAGTGAGGACTGGCCGATGCTAGGCAACAGCTCTACAGAATCTCCTGTACCAATTTCTACCCGAAATATGGAAGCAATTCTCACACTTAAAATAATAATCTTTGAATTTTTTATTAACAGGGAAGCCTTCCTGGAAATGCTCACGTGTTTCTGAGAGCTAAGGGACTTGGCCTTCTTGGATCTTCACAGTGTTTCACAGCACTGAAATTAGTGACATAAGGACACTCTGATAGGTGCTTCTCAGCTCAGGGAGCTTTGCTACCTCAGATTGGGATATCAGCAGTTGCCCTGAATAGATGAAATTTCTTATATCTTTTAACAATTATAAACTTTTCATAAATAATACTTCAAATATAAACTACCTGCTGTAAGACACTTTAAGGGTAATGAGATTTTCAAGAACCAAGGCTTAGAATAAAATAATAAAATCAGGACTTTTAAAATGCAGTATGTATGTATACTAATTCCCCCAAGTTAATGTAATTACTGTGTATAGCAAAAGACCACTACAAGAGAATAATTCAGGGCATAAAATATTAAATAAGTGAAAAGTACAGTGCAAGAGAGAAAAAAGGTGAACACATTGGTACATGAAGTTTTCATGCCAATGTTTTCTATGAATTGACTGAAATAGCTGTATGTGATAAAGTATATGCATGTATTACTAGTAATGAATAAAATGATTCTCAGAGAATTAAGTTCAAGATGGAACTTACGTCTACAAATTATTATCTGCTTGTCCCAGTGGAAGTAGGAGATAAATTTCTGAGAAAAAGAAAAGAAATTACTAGAAGAAGACATGTATGTAGAAACAAAAATTAATTTTAAAAAGTGATTTTCATTCCTAAAATGAAAGTTCAATATAATCAGAGATTACATTGTAAAGGTTTGATTTGCAAAAGCATTCATTGATATTTAGAAGGACATCTCAAAATTGGCTAATTTTAATATGTGACATGATACCCCAAGTGCTGGTGAGTGGCACATTGCCCTGTGATGCTCACTAGAGGTGGCAGAATATCTCACTCTTATTCCTCTTTCCCTGACATGGGGCATGTGCCAAAGAGACAAAGGCAGGGATAAGGGGAGAAGCAAATGGCACATTATGGTGACCAGCTTGGCCCTGAAACCAATAGTACTTAAATAAATCATCTTTGTGAATTGTTTGTGCAGGGGACCACCCCTAGATTTTATCAGGAAAAGCATGGAGACATACCTGTAACTAACGACAAAACTTCTCACCTAGAATATTTCTCTGTGTCTTCTGGAATTGTTTAGGTTAAGGATACTCACCTTGCTAAGCTGCTACTTAAAGCGTCATTTTTGTGTGCTCCATGTCTCTGTGTCCTTCCTTTCTTTGTACGTGTAAATTCCTTGACACAGTTTACCTCACAATTCCCTCCTTTGGAGAATCAGTTTTCACCTTCCCTCGCTTCCCCAAAATAGTCCAGTAAGTCAACTCCTATCTTGGCACTTTGTAACACCCAATCCAGATAGAAACCTGATTCCATTTCCTTAGATAAATTTCTGAGAACATAATTGTGCTATTCTTAATTTCTTAACACTCAAAATTTAGTGTAATTGATCATTCATAACAAATTTCTGGCAACATAATCTTTTATTTAACTTCTGACACTGCAATTTACCAGATCAAGTCAGGAACAATGATATTTCTATACCTTCCTGAAGCTTCGTCTTTTATTTGCATTTTTGTTACAAAAGACACTTCACAACCACTGGGGGTGTTTAAATAGAAATTTCTAAGAGTCATTGCACACCTAGTATTCAGTCTCATTTTGCTCATCAATAAACTGCATGGCAGGAGGATAAATAAAATAGGCACATTGTGAAAAGGCACAGCTCTTTAAAAAAAATCTACACTTACAAGTACTCTTAGGTTTTAAACTATATTTACATTAGGGGATTGAAACATAAAAACTTACAATGCTCAGACAGTTGTGTGCAAATTTAAAGAATCACACACACAAAATTTAATCTAGGTTGAATGTTGGAAGAGTTAATTTTTTATTATTATTATAGGATGACAATAAAACAAAAGTACTTCCAAAAATAAAAACAAACATTAACCATGTCATCTTCTAACTCAGGGTAACGTTTTTACCATGAAATTCTATCTTATCTTACAGATAACACTGAAGGAACACAATCTATGATGAGGAAAATTTTGTAAATATAGGAGCAGACATGAATAAATATTGAAAATAAACCAGAATTTCCCCATTAGTTATGTAGAAAGAAAAAAAAGAGTGAACAAAAAATTCTGTTAATAGGGTACAGAAGACAAAAACATATTTATAATGTTGAGAAAACACTGAGTCATTTCAAAAGAGAATTCCTTCAAATTGTTAATGAAACAGCTGTAACTTTAGTTACAAAATATAAGTGGAGTCTTAAACTTCCCAGTGTTAAGATACATGTAAGAGACAAGCAATATATGTAGAAGAAAGAAACATACAATGACATGGTGCTCTACGCAGAAGACTCCAAAAGCTCCAACAAGAAGTTCTTCAAACTAATTAACAAATTCAACCAAGTTGCAGGACATAGAGTTAATCCAGAAAATGAATAACATTCTTCTACAATAACAATGAACTCACTGAGAAAGAGTTGAGTAAGACTGAGCTGAGAACAATAACTTCACTCTGAATACTTTTTCAAAAATACCTAGAAAAAGACTGAATTAAGGAAAAGAAAGACCTTTACAATGAAAATTGTATTATGCTCAAAAAGAAATCGAAGACAAAATTAGAAAATGGAAAAACATTTGCTGTTCCTGGATTGGCAGAATTAATTTTGTCAAAATGGCTACCCTGCCAAAGCTGATACAGAAATTTAACCTGTCAAAATACCAGCAGCACTTTTCAGAGAATTTGAAAAACAATACTAAGGTTTGTATGGAACCAAAAGAGACCCAAAATAACCAAAGCAATCCTGAGTAACAGGACAAAAGCAGTGTCACTACGAGTCCAGACATTAAGTCACATTACAAATTAACGGCGATAAATATGCATAGTATTGGCACAGAAAAGTGGATCACTGGAATAGAACTGAGAATGCAGAGACGACTTCAAACACTTTCAGCCATGTGACATTTGACAAAAGGGGCCAAAAATCAAGTGGAAAAGGGATAACTTTTTCAATAAATGATACTGGGAAAATTGGTTAACCACATACAGAAGAATGAGTCTAAAACACACACCTATTGCCACATGCTAAAATCAATTCTAAGGGGGTCAAAAACATAGACAACAAGTAGAAATATTGAACCTCACAGTAAACAAAATAGGTAAAAGATTTTAAGATACAGGCATAGCAAAAGACTTTCTTGATGGGTCTCCTACTACAGAAGAAATGAATAGGCAGTTCTCAAATGATAAAAGTCAAGTGGCCAGCAAATACATGAAAAGATGTTCCACATCCTTAACCATTAGATAAAGACAAATCAAAACATCACTAAGATATCATCTTATCCCACAGAGAATGTCATATATGAAGAACTCAAATAGCAATTGATGCTGGCAAGAACCTTTTTATACTGAGGGTTGGGTAGTAAACTGGTACAACCTTTGTGGAAGGCAGTGTGGAAATTCCTCAAAAGGCTGAGCATACATATTCCATTCAATCCAGAGATACCGCTTCTGGGTATCTTTTCAAAAAAGAAAGTCAAAAGCAACATATAACAGAGATACCTGTGTATCCATGTTTATAGCAGCACAATGAACAATAGATAAAATGTGGAAGTTGTCTAAAATTCCCATCAGCAGACCAATGAATACAAAAATTTTGGTACATATACACCGTGGAGTACTACTCTTCCATAAAAACAGATTGGAGGCTTTTGTAGGGAAATGAATGCAACCATCATGTGTACTCACAAAAAAGAAAGTTTGCAAATACGTGGAAATAGAACACCACAGTCCTAAATAACCAATGGTCCAAGCAGAAAATAGAACTCAGTGTCTTTCAAGCTTCAAAGCAGGAGTGTGCTCTATCCCCGGAGAGGAGACTGTTGGTCAGGACAGTGTCATTGGCTTGCACAATTGACCAAATTTAGAGAAAAGCTTGTTCTCTCCTCACAATGTTTATCATAACAACGATAAGGTGGACTAAGAGCAGGTGTAGCTTCTGTAACAATAGGAGACACCAACACTAAGCCCCCAAAGCATTGAAATGGAAACATAAAGAGAACCAACCTTGTCAAAAAAAAAAAAAAATACTGCTGAAGGTGTGTAGCAACAAGCAAGTGCTGATTCACAGAAGATACAACTTGCACATCACTGAACGCTATTTGTGGGGTTTGCTCACTACCTTCGCTCTACACCTTCCATAGTATGATGTCCAGCTTGGAAGTATCTATGTCCTCAGGGAAGTGTTCTAGTCTGTGGCTCTAGAGAAGATAGGAAAGATCTCATTTGCAAATTACTACATTCTTATACTTTAAAATGTTTGAAGTCTACCTGAAAAACTGATACAAGATGCTTATCAATCTTTCAGCTAATTAGGAACTCAGTTTAGTAGAAAAAGGAAAAGAATTGCTGGAAAGCACTGCAAGATGACAGACAACTTAAAAATGCCTGGGACAAGACATATTACAACACAATTTAACCTCCAGAGGGCTGGAAGAAACAGGATGCGGTTTCTGCAAAAAATTAGGACATTCAAAGGAACCTATAAATATGAGATAATGTTAAAAGCCATGTGTATGTCAGATCAAGGCACACACTCAGCAAAGATCTGAGAAAAAAATCATTTTCTTTTCAGGGTCATGTGCAAAATCACTGCACACACTGATGAAGATCTACATCTATAGAGTCCTATGGAAGAAGGTTATTTTCAAAAATTGCCAGGATTTTATTTGTTTATTATTAGCCATGCGAGTAAAAGTAAATAAAGAGTGCTTTGGGTTCAGTAACTGAATACAAATGTTAGTCAGTTTTTTTTTTTTTTTTTTTTTTAATCACAGAGACAAAACACTTATGTTATCCAGGAACAAAGGGTAATTTTGTTTATAGTTTCAGAGATTTTAGTCCATGGCCTGTTGCAGCTATTCTTTTTGGGTGTGTGGCAGCATAGTACATCAGGAAACAAGCAAAGAAGCACTTGACAGATGACTCTTCACCCTGTGGGTGCTGGAAAATGAGAGAGAGAGAGAGAGAGAGAGAGAGAGAGAGAGAGAGAGAGAGAGGGAGGGAGAGGGAGAGAAACTAGGGCACCTTCAAGGGCATGCCCCTAAGTTCTTTCTGTAATCCCTATCTTCAAAAGCATTCAACATGACCCAGTAGGCTGGTGACCAAACCATTAACACATGGGCCATTGAGAGGCATTTAAATGCCTGTAATTGATGCTCCAGTTACTGCAGACAAGAAGGGGAGGTGTAGCAGCCAGTTTGAACAATTTCACAAGAATGCAAAGGAAACCTAACACTTTGGGGAAAGAGTGTAATTTTATATATAGGACAAAATTATTGCTGGTCTTAAAGAAAAGCTTTAAAAATGTAACTTCATTAAAATGAAAATCAGTTTGCCAAAGTCACCATAAAGAAATGAAAAATTAAGTCAAATGTGGTAGAGTATATGTACATCACAATGAATGACTATATTTGAAGATGTTGTTATAAATAATTAATATACAAGAAGGCAAGCATGATAAATGAGAAAAATATAATACTATTTCACAAAATTGGAAATAATAAAATTATGCAGGCCATGTTTTACTCAGCAAATAAAAGTATTTTCTCCACAAAGAGTAAAACTTGAATTTCACCACAGAAATACACTCAAAATAGACTTAGCCTCAGTGGCTGTAAACTCTCAACAGAGAAGTCGGTTGTGTTGCTGACTAAATTGCGGGATTGGGCATTATGAGATGAGCCAGCCTGTGCCTGAGCTGATAATTAGAAAGCTGTATGTTTAAGTTCTAAAATAATATAACCATTACAAAATGAACTGGGGAAAAAGTGAAATGAAAGGCAAGTCATGCCCCCAAAATAACATTGCTGATGGCCACATGGAAACATAGCTCATTTTGACTCTCAAATTTTGACCATAAACACATTTCCAGTGGTGTAGAATGCTTCAAGGAACAAGGAATGAATTGAAAAATCAAGATTCCAAATCATTTCTCTTCAATGACTAAAGTTTTGTCTTTTCATCTGACCATCATTAAAGGAAAGGAATCTAATTGTGATCTTTCTACATTTTGACACAGTGTGCCCTAATGACTTATTTAGGAGATGTCTCAGCATGAGATTTCTCCAAAAAGCCTGAACAAATTAGACAGCAGGACAGTATTGTGTTAGCTCCTAACACACGTCAATTCCGTTCACACCCTCAGAGAACTAATGATATGTTTCTGGATGTTTTCTTACAAGTTTCTATTTTCTACCCAACTCTAGACTACCTAAAAAGAATTTTGTTAAGTATAAAATTTCAAATTTTAAGGTAATTTTATTGAACTTTTGGAAGTTAGTGGAAATTGATATGTACATTTATAGCATATGTTTTTTAATATGTAGAGAAAAATACATTACTTTTCTAGATATTGTGCATGTTGTAGGCTTTTTAGGATTTATATTGTATGATAATTATACTACGTATTATATACACAATATATATTAGACACTAAAGTATATGTCTTATATGCTATTTTATATGTATGCATACAATTTTTCTGACAGTTAAAAAAATCCTTAATAGGATCTCATATGACTATATATACATACCTTTTCCCATATTTCTAACTAATATCTTTTTTCTTAGGTATGTGAGAAACTATGAGAAGGAAAAATGCTGGTATTTCTATATCATCAGCCTCTTCTACACTATCAGCCTATTCTCTGCTCTAATCAAACAAAAGCAAGTAGTATCATTTTATACTAATGACTGTATTTACTAAATCCACATTAAAAATAATAATGAGCACATCCACTTCATTGTAAACCTTACATTTTGCACTTATACATACCAATAAAATGGGAAAAAATAAAACAATTATAACGATCTCATATTTTTCCAAGCAGTTTTCTTAGAACAAAGGCTAAGCTTCAGAATAAATTACAACAGTGTAAATAGAACTGAATTTTATTTCAAGCACACAGAACTCAAAGCCCAAGCAACCTGAGAAATTATGGAGGCCTCACTCTCTGTTGTTGTGAAGTTGGACCTCTACACCAGTGCCCAGCAGACGGGGTAGATTTGCATGTCTTGGGAATTCTTCAGCCAGTATAAAAATGGAAGGGGTAGCTTGTATTTTTTTGCTTTTAGATAGATCTATAATTTTATTATAAAATTAGTGGGTTGTAGTGATAGTGAGACACTGTGAAATTGGCACAGTAGCCCTGAGGGGACAACTGTACTCTCAGCTTACTGAGCGAAACTTAAGTTTCCACAAATCTATCACAGGCAAGTTACCTACAGTCGTTTCTGATACAAAATTTCACACACACACACACACACACACACACACACACACACACACCCCATTTACAGAAGAGCTGAGGCAAAGCAATTAAATATCGGCAATACCACAAAGATAGTCGGTTTTTTAATAAGATTGATTTTCTTCTTCTTCCCCTTCAATTACTTTCCTTTAAAGAATGACAACAACAACACACAGCCCACACATATGCACAAATATATACCACAGGCAAACTTGTGTTAATGCTTTTACAAAGTTCAAGTCGATCCTCTTTAGTGTACACAAAACATAATCCTTCCTGCCTTCTCCTTTGAATTTACCTTGGTCAGATTTTCCCTCTTCACTTCTTGGTAGTATGTTTAGATTTAAAATAATTCTTCATTACTTTATTTCCTCATATTAAAAAAAAACTCATCTTCTAAAAGTCCAGCTAAGATTCATATTAACATTGAAGTGATCATCTATTGTAAACCTGTCCCTTCGTTGGCTGGATTGTGGCCTGAGAATCCCACCCAGGAGCTGGACAATGGTTAAAAGCCACCTGCTGGCTCTGCTCTGCTTCTCCCCAGGAGGCTGTGCTCTCTCTGTCACCACAGAGATGGGAAATAAGGACATAGGTGAGACTGTGCTGGCGAATGTCTTCTCTGCTGCTTTTGTAACTACTGTTGTATCTTCCTAATGGTAAATAAATTCAAGAAAGATTTATATTCTTCTCTCCGGGGAGTTGAGGGATTTTTGGAGACACTCCAAAACTCCCCACTACAGAGTCCTCCACTGCTGCTGCTCTTCTCCAAAGTTGTATCCTTTCAAGTTGCGCATGAGAGATGTTTGATTTCTTCTCTATAGACACAAAAACTGAGCACAAATTACTCCTGGAACCTACCACTGCTGGGTGCAGCAGGGTGAAGCCAGGAAGGTGTAGACTGTTCAATCTTGCAACTTCCAGCTTTCTCGGACCAAAGCCATGATTCTGTGTTTACCTTGATCCATTTCTTTGGAAGACTGGGCACATGGTTACAAAGTCGTTCTTGCCACATGTTTTTCCACATTAGCGCACAAACATCCAAGGTTATTAGTCAGTTAAGGGAGTGTTGGGTGAAAGGAAGCTAGTACATCACCCTTGTCTTCTGTCTCCTTGTGTACCTGGTCTCATTGAATCTTTTGAAATTCTCTGAGTTAAGTTTTACATAAAGGAAAATCCCAGTAGTTGAAAGAAAAATGAAAGAACGCAGATGCTCTAACATGTCTACTCAAGTTCAAGACATCCTCTCAGAAATTCACTGTATTTATGATGTTTTCTATGCTAACAGGAATGTAGGCAGTGGGTGTAAAAATGTCAGGTTTGTCTGTTGAACAACTTTTATCAAATATGAAGTACATTCTTTTAATGGTATCTTACCTTTTTTATTTTCTTTTAAATAATGTTCACTTGCAAACAATATTGTTAGTTTGAGGTCTTTACAATGATCAGAAATAACACAGTTTTCTACTATCAGAAGGAGAAAATAATACAACAACAGTATACAATATTTATGTGAATGCATATGCATAGTATATAACAAACAAATGTCGTAACCATATTCTGGCATTATTCTGACAGAAGGATGATAACCCAGAATTCTATAAACTTTAATTGAAATGTTATTTCACTCCTCTGGGATATGAAGACTCATGTTGAGATAACAAACAAAAAGAAGTATGTCTTGTTTGATCAAAAAACTCATAGCTTCAAAGTGAATTTTTGTTTTATCTTGTGTGTTACTCTTATAAGAGTAAAAGAATTGGAGCCATGTTTTGCTTTGTTTGTACATTACATAGAGCTTTCTGTGAAAATGTAACTTTTTAACTAAGTAGCCCCATTCCATAAAGCTTCCTCCACTTTCCTATAAATAGAACCCAAGAGAAGGAATATTTTCATAGGTTCTGACAAGCAAATTTGGTGACAAGCACAGCTATAATTACATTTTATTCTCAAAAAAGATAAAATGTAATTCAATACTGTTCTGATTAAGCATTTGCAAATCATTCATCAGAGAAAACAAAGCATAAAGGATCTTTCATAGAATTTATCTGTAGCCAACATTTATCTAGTATTGCTTTCTCGTATCCTCTTTTGAAAAGGGGTTGGCATTTAATTCTAAAGGGCTGTGTGATGGCCAAGAAGAAAAAAAAATTGTTAAAAAAGTAAATCCAGCCATTATGCATTCTTTGTTCGCAAGAACTCAATGTTCAGATCTGAAATACTCACCGCCCACTCACCCATGTCACTAGAAAGAAAACGTCTGCTGTATAGTTAGACAGAAATACTTGCTTTGCTAACCAACCGTCATATTGTTTCAGAAGTCCTAGACAAGGAAAAATACAATTTATATTTTATTTGGCCACATCTATTTAATCTTCCTTCAATCGCTTCCATATAAAACTATGAATTTCAAATAGTTTGAAGTGTTTCTGCTTTGCCTTCCCTAGCTTATGCTCTGAGAGCTGCTAGTTAGCTTTGTAGCTCAACACTACTCCCTTGTCTTCAAAGAGGAGCTAAACGGCCTCCTAGGTCTGAAAAAAGGTAGGAACCAGCCCAGGACTTTCTCTTAGGTCTGTGTACATGCCCACCCTTCCTCTAGAGAAAATTTTGTGGCTGGAACATCTTTATTTGTGAGATAAAAGGAGAAATGAAGTAAATTTCTTGCATTTTTAGGAGTACAAAATAACAGTTTGCCATTTTTTAGATATAAAGAATTGATAATCATCAAAATATTTCATGTGGTATTTATACACGGTGGAATACTATGCATTTATAAAGTCAGGTTGGAGTCTTTTGCAGGCAAATGGAAGCAACTTGAGACCATCATGCTTCGTGAAGTAAATCAGAAGCAGAAGGTGAAATATCGAATGGTTTCTCCGATATGAGACACCAGATCACAGTTATCTCATGGAACTTAATGAGGGAAGTCATAGGAACTGGATGTGTGGTGGGTAGTGGGAGGGCCAGAGGAGAGAGGGAAAGGTCTTGTAACCTTGCCAAGACACATATATGCACAAAATGCTCAAGATCACTGTAGACTTCAAATTTTGCACTTATCAATAAAATGGGAGGAAAAAAAGAAAAAAAATTTCAACGTGCCAGGCCTGGTGGTATAGGCTGCAGTCTCAGCACTCTGAAAGAATGAGACAGGGGGATCATAAGTTCCAGACTAACATTGGTAGTTTACTGACTTTACAAGATATGGCCTCAAAGTGACAATAATAACAATATTAATAATAACAATAGTAATAATAATAGAGATGTATTTCAGTGTTGAAGGACTTGGCTCAATCTCTAGTACTCACTCCTCCTCCACACACAAATGATTCGGTAAAGTTAATCTCATAAGTTTTGAAATTTTGTTAACTATTTCCAGATACAGAAGTACCACTTTGTGCAATGTGTCAGCAGAATACTCTCTGGTCCTTTGGCGGGCTGCTGTCAGGGAATAACTTTCACACGTGTACTCCTCGGGTATGTAATGAAATGTGATATATAATCAAACATTACACATTATCTTATCACTTGGGAAACTGGAATTGTCAGTCCCTGAGAAAGTAATTAGAGCCCATACTTCCACAAAAAGATATTAAAATTCATTTCTTTGGTAAAAATGTACGTGTGGGAGAAAAATAAATGATAAAATTGCTTCTCTGTCTTTCTTTTATTTGCAACAAACTCGAATTCCTGCAAGTGCACAATGCGATACACGAGGCCCATCACAGCTATTGATGGCATGCGGGAGCAGTTTTTCTCAGCCACAATTAGAAAAGAACATTCTGAAAATGCACTGGAAATAAATACTAAAAAATAGAAAGGGGTTCAATTTAAAAGAATAAAATGTAATGAATTTCTAATTCAAGTACTTTCGGTTACCAATTTACATGGCTTAGTCTTATCCAAATCAACATGATCTCTTAATTATCTACGTATTTATTTATATCTTTCAAAACTCCGGACAGGTTGGCTGTCTACCAAGATCACTGACAGCACAAAGAGAAATGCTTCTGTCTTTGGGCCTGATCTTACTGAAGTTTGTTAAGTAAGCCTCCAAGGGTTGACCGTTGACCTTCAGTATTTTGTTTTAATATTACTATTACGTAAATAAACATCATACATCCCTTAATCAATTTCACAACATTCAGTGTTATTTTACAACGTTGGCTGTTGATTTTCAAATTACTGGTTGTTTATAACACAGCCCATGAACACAATAAATTAAAATATTTTGTTTTCTATGCTCATTAATTTTTTAAGTATATTTATATTCCAAATCAAGTAACTTTCACTCCTATTATTAAGCAGTTGATCTTGGAGGGTAAAATATTAAAGAGCACAAGTCACTTATTCAAGAACACAGAGATTTTCTGTAGCTTGCATTTTAACATTCACTTATCTAAACTTTGGTTTTGCATAATAATTTTCAGTAATGATGGAGGAGGAAGGATCAAGTGGCTCTTTCTATTACAGTAGATGTGGAACCTATTCAATGAGCTTTCAACCTCTTTTAAATCAATCACAAGTTATTTACAAATGCTCTCGAGTTGCAGAAAAGGAACAAATCAATGATATGGCTGTGTGCATAGCAGTAGTTTGGTTACACTTGTCTGTTTCATTGAAACTTACACACGCAGCAACACACAAACTTCCCTCTCAAGTGAAGTGTCAAGCGTCTGCTCCCTGTATCCCCTGCCCTGCCCCTCCATGTTCACAGGGGGTCCCCTCTGTATAGTCCTGGCAAGCACATAGTTTCTTCTCTTATAACACTTATCCTGTACTTTCTACTTTGTTAGAAATATCCCGTGATAGCTTAAGAACCCATTTCTAATAATCAAGCTCAATTTTCTGTTGGTGCTTTTACCATTTCTCCATGTTTTTTGTAAAATTTCTTTTTAATCTTGCCAAAATTATTTTAGTACTATTATTGCAATATGTAAAATAACAGTCAGCTAGAGAAAGAGGTGCATGTATAAATCACACCTCGGCCATTTTTACCTCCCTTTCCCGATCCCATCCTCCAACTCCTCCTACCGCTTCCCATTTGCACAAAGTCTGCCTTCCTATTTTCTTCCAATTTTCATTTTACTCTTTTACATTTTTCCCATTGATACTCTGCTTTATTATTTGAAGGTCATAATTTGAGCAATCCTGAGCATGGAAAAAAATAGCAATGACTTAAAATAAAATCATGCAAATCAAAAATTAAACAATAATAAAAATTCAAATTAATCTCAGACCTCAATACATTGAGGAGTATGAGTCATAAATTCAAAAATTGCAGGCATTAAGAAAGCTAAAATTGTATACATAAAATTTATAATTTGACTTTTTCCATGACACAGTAGACCTATAATTTCAAATACAGTTGTCTACATTCTATTTCTTTATCTTTCTTTTCAAATAAAAAAAAAATCCCCTTCCATTTCTTTTGAGCAAATGATGTAATTGTGTGTGATGACAAGTTCCCTGGCCAAAACTAGTTGATATAAAGATAACAGATAACAGTAAAAATGTTTCCCACAAAGTCCTGGTTGTGATTTGGATCTGTAATTTCTTCTAACATCCTCATACATTTGGATGTTTTGAAATACTATGGATTCCATGTGTCATTAAGAGATAAGGCCTGGTCAAAGGGATTTATTACAGGTGTGTGATGAGGAAGGCCACATGGTAGCTCAGACTACAGTTTCTTCTTTAGATGCTGCGGTGAGCTGTTCTCTGAAAGACCCTTGTTGACATTGTCAGCTGCCCAAAAGTGGACTGAGACTTTTGAAACTGTGAGATGATGTAGATACTTCCTCTCTTAAATTGGGGGGGTGGAAAATTCTGTTCCAGTAATAGAAACATAACTAAGACAGTCCTTAAGCTAACCTCTTTAGAGTGATATCTCAAAAACGTCAGGGTCATGAGCTCATAACATTTCTTTCAGGGTCCTTGATGGTGTGAGAATATTTTCTCTGTGTTACAAAGACTATAGCTTGACTTAGTCAACTCTGTCTTGGCTGTCTCATTGTCCCTCGAGCTGGATAATACATGTGGGATATCTTTACTTTTATGGTAAGTTCTCCATCGTCATTACATTTCTCAATAGTTGCACAAATAATAAAGACTCAATACTATCCTTTGTGATATAGCCTAACTTAAACCTGTGTGTCAACTCTGGATTTCAGCCATGGTATATTCCAGAATCAGTCAATATTGCAAAGAAATCTAATACGATTTATCATGATGTACTATGATTTCCTCTATATTTATTATCAGGATCTGTTTATATATTTTGCCAAGTCCTCTCTGGTGAGTTCTCACTCCAGTCTTAATGAACAGTCATTGAATTATGAGACCAAGTTATCTGCCTTCGTGTTTTCTGTTACTGATTCATTTTCTTCTACCAAAAATAAAAGAAAAAGAAAAAGAAAAGCACAGCAACAACAGCAGAAAAGCTGCAGGTGTTGCCTGTCCTGAGTTTTAACTGGTGAATATACCTACTATCAAATTTAATATTCATGCATTTTTTTTTTCTCAGAGCTTGGGATGAAACCGAGGTTTTAGCATTGTGTAACACTCCCACAATTTTCTGGGCTTGATTTTGAGACAAGGTCTTACAAATTCACCAAGTTGCCCAGGCTGGACTTGAACTAGGGATCCGCCTGCACAGGTTCCAAGTGCACTGGAATTAGAGGCTTGTGCTACCAGGATCTGAACACTTTGTGTATTTCTAAAGTCCTTATTTTCTCATTTTCTCAGTACCCACAAGCCAGAAACCTCTGTATTTAGTCATGACTTTCAAGCTTTCTCACCATCAAATGTATAAACGTTCCTCCCTCTATGTCAAGGGTGTTGCCTTCTGCCTTCTGTAAAGGGATTCTATGAGCACCTCTCAAAATGTTTTCTATTATTTCCTTTGCAAATTAGGGATTTGTTTTCTTGGAGCAGAAAGTGTCATAGTGGGGTAGAATTCCAGCAATGGATTCTCTAGTTCTCCTCTAGACCACTCCAACCGAGAAGCCTTCTCAAGTTTTCTGTTGCTCCTTGTGAGCCTCCAGCATGATGGTGGGTGCCAACCTCCCTCTACTGATGACTTCAAGCGAGGTCACGTTTTCATGCTGGCGAATTCCTGACAATTTACTACATTTAGTTATGTGTATTTTTTTATGCTTTGTGTGTTCCAGAAGGTTCAGGTCCAGACAAGCAAACTACTAGATATCTCCCTTTCCAAATTTCATATTATTAAGTTTCTATTTAATTAAAACCACCTGGAAAGCACTCAATTTTTGATGTATTCATATGTTTCATTTTGGTCAAAAATATCAATAGTACTCTAACATTATTTCGATCAGTTGAAATTCATCTAAACCATAAAGAAAAATGTTTAGAATTTGTTTCATTAAGGAGTCCTTTGTCTTTGCACTGTGCGTGTATTTCACAACATCACAAGTCCCTTCCCAATGCCTGGAAGACAGCATAATCAATAACTGCACTCATTTTTAGAGACAGCACTTTAATATCTCAAGAATATAGTGGCATATTACTTTTATGAGAACTCAGTATTCTCCATTGGCCAAAAAAATCTCAAACACACTTTTTGGGTTTTTTTTTCCCCCATTTTATTGATATGTTTAAGTGCAAAATTTAAAGTTTACAATGAAGTTGAGCATTTTGTCACCTACGTATCTTGTCAAGGTGAGAAAGACTTTCTGATATGAGAGACCCAGATCACAACGGTTATGGAACTTAAAACGAAAAACAAAGTGAAACAGGGGGGTAGGGCGGGGAGGGAGGAAGGGGTGGGTAGGGGGAGGGATAAACATATTTTTATCTATTTTCTTGTCTTGTTTTTTCAATGTTTTGTCGATATCGATGATTATTGAGATGAGATAAACCATCAAGATAGGAAATTAAATTTTATTATGCATACCTCTCCTATGTATTATTGTCACTGTTCGTCTGTATTTTTCGCTCTTCTAGATTAAAATGTCTTTTTAAAAAATAGTTTCTACTCTTTAAATTATTTACTTTAAAGATATTTCTACACAGTAAGACTAATCATTTAATTTATTTAGTTTGAATATTTATGATTAAATTCCAGCTCCCATCACTAGTAATAAACAGCATTCATGGGATTTGTTTTAGTGGGTTTTTTCACATGAATATTATTACTTTTTATACTACAAAGGGCAATGAATATTTGCTAAAACTCAAGTTAACTAGGTAAGGCTGAGTATAAGAAATGACATACCATTATGAAAAAAAATCATGCAATATTTGGCTTCAAGCTCAAAAAATTCCTAAGGAAATACAAAAAAACTTTTCAAATTTTTCATGTGTTCTCAATCAATTATCAAATTCAGCTGAACAGAGATTGTCAGAGAGAGAATTTTACAATGAATTCTAGATATTTTGACCTTGAATAGTCCTGCACAAAGTGCAAGAAGAATATTTCAGTTCCAAGGATATAAAAGTTCAGATTCCTAATTAATGACTAAAAAATGTTAATAGGTAAAGAAAAATAAAGAGATGGAGTAACCACAGAAGAGCATTTTGCTTCATTTCTATCAAACTAGCCTTCATTCCTTACCAGTATAAACAATAGTGTGAATATAGCTGTTATTATGTAAGTTTGACAGTGATTCACTTGGCTTCTAATGCCACTCTTTCATAATATAAAATATATACCGAAATCAGATAAAAAATCATGAAATGATTTTAATTTATGGTAAGGTGATATCTATTAGGGTGACAAGTAGATAAATAGATTATATGTATGCATATAAATCATGTGTGTGTGTGTGTGTGTGTGTGTGTGTGTGTGTGTGTGTGTGAAGTGGTCAAAGATTGTGCCAGAAAGTGCTGTTTTATGGTGTTTACATGTTATACCAATTAACAAAAAAGCCTGTTCTAACATGCCCCCTTTCATAGTCTCCACATATCACAGTTGTTTTCACAATATTTATCTCCAGTTGTTTATAATACTTTTCTTCCAGAATATTTCTTTATGTGAAAATGAGCAAAACAAGTATTGTTTTAATCAAGTTAAGCCGACTGATCTTCCTATTTCAAGCATTTCTCAGCCACATCTTCTCTCTCTCTCTCTCTCTCTCTCTCTCTCTCTCTCTCTTTCTCTCTCTTCTTTTTTGGATTGTGTTACATCACAATTTTCATACCTATTGGTAAAAATGAATCTTATGCAATGTATAGCACATATGCTTGAGTTTTCTATGTCTAAAATTTGTTTACATTATTAAATATCAATGTTCTCTGAGTGACCAAGGTAAACTTAGAAATTAAAAGTAACCCTAGCTTGAAAAAAAATAATGCAGCTATTGGAACATAAATAACCTCCTCTACAAGAACAAAAATGATGCCAAAAGAATAACAGAAAGAGCTCTTCAGTCAGAAATTCTGGAATAGCAAGCAGGAAGTCTGGAAGGGAAGTATGAATATTCATGTAAAGAAAACAACCCCATGTGTTGAAACCAGAGATATCCTACAGACCCTACTGCCCAAGCAGCACATGAAGGCACATCCATCAGTTTATGACATGAGAACCAAATAAAAATGTGTATTTCCTTTAACGTACTTTTTTCCCTTTCTCCCAATATCCTTCCTCCCATATCTCTCTATCTCTGAATAAAAAAGGCCTATCCTTGCCAGAGCCTGCTGCCTTCTTCACTTTTTGGTCACTGAGCATAGGTATTTCACCTAACACGGTATTTTCTAATACGTATCTTGCCATAGTCTTTTATAAGGTGAGGCAGGCCAAAAGACAAACCCAAATGCAGTAGTTCTGAACGTCACTTACAAAGGAAGAAGAGACTGTTCTTACTTCCTTCAACCCAGCAGATGTGAAAACTAGGAGTCGTGTGTGACATATACTATTTCTTCAGAAAAAGTTCATTCACAGATTCACAATATTTCTTCAATAAATGTTGATGTGACAGTGACAATTTTGTTTCCAGTTACACTCAAAACCTAGAGATTCATCAACTCCTAGAAATCAAGATCAGGAGCTGTGTTAATTTTTCACATCTACATGTAGTGGATTTGTGATATTTTAACAGAAGCAAGAGTAGTTTAATCTGGCATATAAAACAGAATAAGTAAATGCTTTGCCTTATATGTCTAAAATTTAGGGGGAAATCATGTCATTGCTCAGATTTATAATATAATAAGTACTTTTACCATTCCTATCAATGGGTGGAGTGCATAGAAGGAAAATTAAATAAGACAGTATTTATGTTTCTAAGGATTGCATAGTTCAGGGGCAAAAACATCAATAAAAACACTGATAACTAACAAGTAATTGCAAATCGGAGCTTCCGAAGTGCTATTTAAAAAGCGTTCTAGAAAGCCAGGCATTGGGGGAGCATTTCTGTAATCTTAGCACTTGGGAGACTGAGACAGGAGAATCACTGTGAGCCCAAGGCCAACCTGGGCTACACTGTGAGTTCAGGACCAGCCTACATTACCAAGAGAGACCCTATCTCAAAAAAGGCAATACTTTAGAAGTTATGCAGATATGCCACTTCCCATATGAAAAGTCCAAGTTTAGTCCAAATTTATTTTCATATCTCTTAAAACTTGTGAACTTGTGTCAAACTGAAAAAGATAGGCTCATCTTTGTCTCTCACCCACATTTTATTGCTGTACGTAACAGGTTCCCTGAAGCATACTGATTACCAACAACTACTTTATGAATTTAGGCTTATGATATCCATTGCAGCAAAAGAGAAGCACTCAATACCAATATTCTGAACTACTTGATTTGTTTGACAAAGAAAGCATGAACTATCCCAATGCAGCACATAATTGTTATGTCAACCTCTTAACATGGCCACTGTACAGTTTAAGTACAAAAACATTGATGCATTTGGTTATGGAATACTGCCCCAGAACCTATCAAGAGTATCACAGAAATTTAATTTGTGTGTTTCACTACATTATATTGTTATTCTCTCTCTCTCTCTCTCTCTCTCTCTCTCTCTCTCTCTCTCTCTCTCTCTCTCTCTCTGTGTGTGTGTGTGTGTGTGTGTATTTTTTTTTTTTTTTAATCCATGGACCCTAAAAATTCTCCGGAGGTAAGAGTCTATATTGTTGTCTGTGGTCAAGCATGAACTGTAACCTGTCCAAACAGGCCTTGTTTTGATTTATTTTCAAGCATTGCAGGTCTTGCTACATCATTTTCCTGTTAGCTCACAGATGTCAGTTTCAGATCCATGTTCGGTTACAAGGCAGGCCTACGGTGTCCAGAACCTTCCCAGCTACAGCTCTGTTAGAGGAGGCAAAGCCACAAGTACTATAAAAATTGGCTTGTTAGACCAAGGTTAGACCAAGGTGCCTGGGGAACCTTTAAGGGTAACAAAACCCAAAGTCATTGACTCCTCTATGTACTGGAGAAACACCAACCAAAACTACCATGGAAAAAATATTTTAAGTTCAGAAGGCTTTAGCAGTGATCTGTTTTATACAGATATTCCTTCTTTTTCCTTGTGATTAAACATGTTCCTTGTGATTGGCACGTTGCCTTTTTCCTGTCTTCATTCTAAATTCAAAAAGAAATCAAGCTTTCATTTGAACATATGCATGTTTTGCTCAAATAAAGCCTTTATTTCAGATTTCAGGACATCAGTCCAATCAAACTACTGTCCAATTAATACATATTAAATTTGTATAACATTTCTTCTTATATCATGAATTAGACTTATACTTTTCTTAATATGAAATATGTCTATGTGAAAAACACTGTATGTATTTTAGCCTACAAATCAGTGAGATTCAAAGGAACTGTTTATAATGGACTGGCTCTACACATAATTTTTCTACATCAGATAGTTTTTCCCTTTAGATAATTGAATTTGAAGATTTCATTTTCTTTCAGTAACTTACCACTATAACCTTTCTTTTAGACAGAGAAAAATAGAACTAAGTCTTTGGGTCCTTTAAAAATTAATCTTGAGAATTCAATTTATTTTACCTCTTAATGTCTTAAGTTTCAATCATCTCTTTCATTTTTCCAGGGCATGAACAGCAGTTTCCCTTAAATTGCTAAGTTCTATCCAGTTCAATACATTTTCTACCTTACGCCTTTCTTGAGCATCCTGTGATTATCAAGTTGCACAAAGAAAAAAAGCACGCTTTTACTTCTTCTCTGGAAGAAAACGGTAAGTTGTTGTACTTTGACTTACGGCTGAACATTTGTGAAGAGGTACACGCAGAAACTCTCTCTGGTGCTCCAAATGTATGTTTTTCAAAGATTTCAAGGACACCATATTCTCTTTTACAATCTATCTCACCTATGCATGAAATTTAACATAAATTTCAACTAAGTAACTCCCATCAAATGCACACAAATAAGAATAAAATCAGTTTTTTTTGTTTTAAAAAAAACCTGCCAGATTTTTGTTTGTGTCTTTCTTTTTTAGAATGTAGTGTTAGATGGCAAAATAGAAATTGGATAATACAATTTAAAAATTCAGGGCTGAGATAAAACTCAGTGGTAGACCACTTCACTAGTGTTCACAGGCAGGTTCTTTCCCAGTGACACATTCTTAAGAAAAAAAAATGTTCATGTATAGCTCTTTATTTTTTAAAAAAGTAATAGAATGAAACCATAAAATTGGACCAATAATGTCACAAGGTTGAGACAACTGGAAATAATGCTAATATTGCTTATCTGTGATATGGGAAATGAATGTAAACTAAATTGATTTCATTTTAGTGTCACATTTTTTACAGGAATGATAATCCTATGACTATGGATAAAAGCACATAGCAATTGCCCTTCAGATCACGCTTCATGATGTTACTATACACAAGGCTATGATATATCCATCCCTAAATACCTGCTTCTGCCTCCCAACCACACTATAATATCAGCTGCTTAAAATAAAAAAAAAATGCATTTGATTGATCATTTTTATCAGGACAGTTTCTAATAGGATAAATATATTAATTTTGTCCAAATACATTGGTGTTATTGTTCTCAGTGAACCTACAGAAAAAAAACATTACTACATGATCAAATCTGTCATTCTCCTGTGACTCGGTTTCACTATATATAAGGAGGAATGGCCTTTGGCAGTTCTAAGAAGCCACTATGAAACTACTACACAGGCAGGAATCAACTTGAGGTTGGTAGTGAGTGACGATTGTCCTTTGTTGTAAAAACACTGAGAATGAAGGCTCATTGCCATAACACATCCTGACTTATCCTAACGAATGTGAACATCTGCACTTTTGAGTTTGTTCATCCCAGAATCACAGAGAGGAAGAATAATCAAATTATCAGGCATTAGGAATGATGCAGAGACACAACAATGACAGAGGAAGGCTCTATTTGGACCTTTGTAGAGACAGTACCAGGGTGAGTCAGAAGCAATTGGATATTAGTTGAGTCAGAAGGAATACTAAGTAAAATGTATAATCCCCTTGAATGGAAAACAGGAACTTTGCTAATGCATGGGGTTTAATCACAGAATACATTTTGAGTATTAGGGAACATGTTGCCATAGATAAAGATATCGGGATGAGGTTTTTGGCTTCAGAAAGAGAAAAGTAGTGACAGCTTTTGAGGGCAGGAACAGGAAGAAATAACAGAATTTGAAATGTGTTGGATGAACAGCCTGGATGTGGGAGAATAAAAGCGAAACGTTTGTGGTGATGCCGAGGTAAAGGGATAGAAAATGCACACCACCAAAATGAAGAGACAGAGAGGAAGACCACAGAGGAGAAAAAGAGATGGACACTGGGAGACAGCAGACAGCATATAACATTTGCTGTATATGAGCATTTGCCAGAATTTGTTGCAATACATAAAATATATTAAACACATTGTAGATGTTGTAGTCATTAATATGTGTTTCTTAACATTCCTTTTCTCCTTTGCATTTAAAAAGGAAAACTTATGAGATTTAAAGAATCTGTTCATTCAGTTGTGCACACTTGACTAACTCTAGAAAGAATGTTGTTCACACGTAGAGAAATTATATAAATAAATGAAAAGAATGGGGTATTGGGAAAATGGCAACCTTAAGTATTTCAAGTGGTATCTATTTCTAAAATATTAATAAGGTATGGAACGATGTGAGAATTTTAGGCTGTTAATTTGAATTTACCTGCAGAATTCTTCATAAGATTATGATAGTCTATTTTTTATACATGAAAATGTAGGCAGGCATTGTTCCAACCTAGAGATTAAAAACCAAAGTAGATAATATGGCCCCAGTGGAGAAATGAGACCAACTAGAATAGATAAAGATACGTAGGTGTACAAAATGTTAAACTTCATTGTAAACCTTAAGTTTTGCACTTATATATATATCAATAAAATGAGGAAAGTAAATAAATAAATACAATATAAAAATATGTCTTTGTTCGCTACCTGATATGTTGATAAAGAAAGATAGTATTATCACTCTCGAGCACTCCAAGTAGTTTTGGAAAAAGGTCATTTTCAAGAAATTTTATAAATTTTTCAATAACTTCTGAGTTCAGAATGTAATCGTTTTTAAGAATTAGAGGCACCATCTTTCTCTGTGTTATCTGAAAATTTGAAGCATGTCACACAACACGAATAAATAAAAACAGTGTCTCATTGTTTGAGAAACCATTGGTTTCAATCATAAACACTGGGCTTTGAGGTGCCACATTAAATAAAAAGATGTCTATCATATTAGAAGATAATTCTTCAATCAATTATTCACCCTTTCAAATACATTTTTACCTTTTTCCCCATTTTTGATATGCATACTTGCGATACAGAAAGTTACATTGATCTTGAGTGTTTTGTGCATATACATATCATGGCAAAATTACAGATCCTTCCCATCTCCCTTTTTGACTCTTCCACTCTCCCCTCTTTTCCTCCAATTCCCATTTTTCCCTGCAACTAGTTCTATGAAATAATAGTGATCTGGATTTCTCATATTAGAGAAAGCATTCCGTATTTAACCGTCTCCTTCCAACTCACTTCACCGAACATGATGGTCTCAAGTTGACCTGCCTGTATTATTCAAGATCCTGAGAACACAGACATATATAAGGCACATAAACTTGATTTCTCTAAAGCAAGATGTCAATCCAAGCAGAAGCACAAATAATGAAATAAACAGTGTAACGCGAAGTGCATGTCGGGTGCTATTGAATAAAATATAAAGAAACAAGTGAGGAATGAAAAAATTGTGGAGCAAAATTTAAACTATTTTGAAGAGAGAAAGCTTCATTTAACTGATCTGTAGGAGATGACCTGTGATGCTAGGCACCTGGGTGACTGATGGTTCTGAATATGTGAGGGAACCGAGTAGTGGTTTAGCCAGTAGCACCAGGTAAACACTCTTTTGCACTCTTCTTCTAGAAGATCAGAAAGTGAAGAACACAGATTGGGACACCCAGCTGAGTCACAGAGCAAACAGAGATGCCAGAGGCCTGGCTTTCTCATGGTAAATGAGAATGCAACGGGGTTATCAGGGTAAACGAAAGTGTTCGATCTGTGTGGCTATCAGTTCTTGAAATAAGGTGTGTTACTGTGAGATTACATGTATATCTCATAAACATTTCAGACTGAATAATATTAACATTTGGACACACCTCAGATTACACACTGAAGAAAATTACCCACTGGAGCTTCATGTGGGCTTCTTTTAAAGCCTTAATTCAAACATGATTAGGCATCATCAGCTGCTGTGCAGGAGAAACAGAGGCCGAGACCTCACACAGCTGGCACCAGTGGAGCAAGAGAGCCACTAACCTGAACCTGCATCCTCGGGCAGCAGTCTCGCGATTCCCCAGCAAGGTTCTTGTTGCTATTTGTTAGTTTTCATTCTCAGTAGTCCATATGTACATATTATACATATATGTGGACAGAGAGACTTTGGGCAGGTAATTATACAAACATACTTATACATTTATATATAATGTATACATAATAGAAATAACACCTCCTAACTCACATGTCCTGGACTCAAATCTCCAATTTCTTTTGTTCACAAAATAGTAAATCTATGTGTTCCTGCTTTACACTTTAAATTTTAACATCAAAGGCTTGGCGGGATTAACTAAAGGGACCATAACACATGATATGCAATCATTGGAAGCATTGGAATTGGTTATGGTTTATAAATAATCTTTTTTATAACTAGATTTTTATAAATAGCATTTCTTATGAGATGTTTCTCACGGAATTTCACTGTGATATTTAAAGTTTTGTGTTATTGCTACAAAAACCAACTCTAAGTCAAAGTCTATCATATCAAAAGGGCAAATAAAATGTGAAATCTAAAAATAAAATAGTAACAACATGAAGTATTAAAATAAGAAAAAGTAAAATGAATATAAGTGTAACAGAATATTCTGCAGCAGAAGCTTCTATTCTGTAGTCAATATATGATTTATAAATAAAATTTAGTGGGGGAATACTTGAGCTTTCATGAGAAAATAGTGAATCCCTATTTAGATTAACATTATATATATATATATATATATATATATATATAGAGAGAGAGAGAGAGAGAGAGAGAGAGAGAGAGAGAGAGAGAGAGACATTACACACATAGTTATAGTTATATAGTAAATTTTGTGTCTCATAATAATGCATATATTTTCATACAGGTCATAGGGGTTACAAAATTGCCTTCAATTATGATTTTTACTTAATACTTTCTTGAAATTATTGTAGTTATATTAGCCCTCTTACTATATGTACTGTTATTTAATCTATTAAAAATAACGACATACATCATGCCCAGGTCACAATGGCTATTACCAAGACAAGAAAAGTGGATGCTGGCAATAATGTGAATAAAAAGGGAATTTTCATACTTTTCTGACAAAAATATGAATCAGTACAATGAGAACAAAGAACACTAGGTAGTTTCATCAAGAAACTATAAGTAGATCTTCCACCTGATGCAGCTATCCCATGTATTCAAAGTGAATTACATTAGTGTATCAGTCACAATACAATTTGCAATTTGCAATGGCTGAGATAGAATCAGCCTAGACATACAACAGACAAATGGGCAAAGACTAACATGGTGCATATATAAAATAGTATGTTATTTAGCCATTAAAAAGTGACATTCCACCACGTGTAGCAAAATGAATTAAACTATGAGAAGGTAGTGAAATACATCGGACACAGAAACACAAGTAGTGTGTATTCGCTTGTATATGTAGATGTGAAAAAAATAGATCAAAGCATACAATAGTGATTTTTAAGGAGCAGAAAGGGCAAAGGGAGAGCGGATAATAAGAGTTTTCGCATCATGTACACAAGTACAGACATGATAAATTCTAATTCTAAAAAAAAATGGTGGAGAACCTACAGCTTACAGTCTCTTGTTATATATTCATGAATGACTAGAAGGGAGAAACAGGAAGGCTCCAAGCACAAAGCAATGAAAGGATGCAGAAATGTTAAATCTTTCTAATTTAAATAATAAATGTTATGTACATGTATTAAAATAAAACACTGTACCTCTGAAATATGTGCACTTATGTGCTAGTGAAAATATAAAAGTGAAAATCACTGCATGAGAATATGATCAAAACATCTGGTAAACATTTAAACGAACACAGGAAGCATTATTACCATACATGACAGGTTGGTTCCAACCTTCTTTTCTTCCAACACACGAACGCCATTATCTGTCCACTTTCTGAAGCACATCTGACAGCCGTCTTTTGTGCCCTTTCTTGGCAACTTTGATGTTCTGAATCAACTCAAAATATTTGCAGTCATTTCTGTCAAATAAAATGATTGAAGTGTCTCCTCCTCACTTTGAGTATACTCGTTCTTTTACCTGTGCCACTCTGCGAAGCAGTGTCGGAAGTTACCTGTCCTGTCTTTCACGAACCATCACTGATGGCCGCATGTCCTGAACTGAATGGCACTATTTCTCTTTAGTAGACATTTTAGCCTGCCAACATGCCAGATCTGGTGAATAAGGATTTAAGGACACAGAATATTTTTGGAGCGATTAGTGGTAATGTGTCCTTTATTGTAACATTATACCATAAAACTTGATAAAATGTGTTTCTAAACAATCTATTAGTAATAATGTTAAATCACATATAAACACTGGATTTCCAAAAAATAATTATCTTAACTCCTACACTGAATTCCCTAAGTTCACTAAGTTTTCTGTATTTCAATTGATATTATTATGAAGTGTGTAAAAAATTAAATGTAAAAATCTACATTTAGTTTATATAAGTAAATTAACTAAATACAATGGAGGCAAAATTATTACCCTATTTGCAATTTTCTAAGTGTAAACTATCTTATATACATATTCTTTAAACACATGACTCATGACACCTATGGACAAATGTTAACAAAATTGATTAACCCGGTGTCACAAATTTTTAAAAAATACTTAAGGATACCTTGCAAATTTAAATTTAAATTATTTTTCAAAATATTCAACATTTTTCTATAAGAAAGACTGTAACTGTAATGCATTTTAATTATTTCAACTTATTTCAAATTCAACTTATAGAAGGGTTTTTTAAAAATTAGCTTACAATATTCAAACCTCCAGGCAACATGATATGCTTCATATGAATGAATGCAGATTTTTCACATTCTGCCTGGAATTTGTATGACTATAAATTAAAATTTTAAATATATAATAATGATATTGTGTGGTTATTCTGTTGCCAGAGAAATATATTTATAAAATAATTTGAAATTAGAAAGCCATGAAATATGTCAGATTCATCAATACTCCTTTGCATAAATCTTATAAACAATTTGGTACAAATACATTCGAGTCCTTATGTCTTACCAACTCACACTTAAAATAAATACCATTCAACATTTCAGTCAGATTCTAGATAGGAAATCATTAAAACTCTTTAGCAAATATAAGAGAATGTGTATCAAGAAGATAAATGTGTAACAAAGAGCCATTCTTATCATCATTTAAACATTTAATTTGAATCACTATAGACAAAAAGAAAGACAGGATTTCAGCAATCATATCTATTCATTGTATCTACTTTATCAAATTACAATATCAAAACCAATATCAAATTACATGAAATTACTTGGACTCATAAACAAATATACATAAACATGCTGTAATTGATTGAGTTAAAATGTTTCTTGTGAAAGACATGTTCCAGCTGCATCGTTATCATTCATTTTCAAAGATATATAAAGAATTGGAAACACTATTGTCAGTTTGTAGTTAATGGCACTGAAAAGCAGAGAATTGTGGTCAGAGAATATTCCCTTTTTTCAGTTAAAGCACTCGAACAAACACATGGAGCCCATTCAAGCCAGAATAGTCATTGCTCCTTGGAAATGAGCTTAGCCAACCTCAATAAATAATAAGCGGAAATAAGTTTAACCAATAATGTCCATCCAAAAATGCACCGAATGAAGTCTCAATGTCCATAATAATCAGTTGAATAAAACTGTGTTGAATGATATCTTTTCTTTTACTTATTTATCTATCAATTAATTAATTGATTTTTTCATTTTTGAGACAGGGTCTCACTCTGCAGTCCAGGCACATCCTGAACTCATTGTGTAGCCCAAACTGGCCTTGAACTTATAGCAATCCTCCTGCCCCAGCCTCCCAAGTTCTGGGATTAGAGGCGTGCACCATTACTCCTGGTTTATGCAGTCTCGGGAAAACAAACTCCAGGTTTTTTGCTTTCTCAGCAAGTGATCTAACTTATATGCTATTCCCCCAGGCCCTAATGACATCTTTTATAATATCACTTTGCCAAGAGCTGACAAATACAAAAATTGATACAAGACATTAGGTGCTCATACTTTCATGTGATGGTGCATTTTAGAAAGTATAAAAACGAAGCTCATTATATAGAGAAGAAACTTTGATAAAGTTGTGTTTGCACTGAATAGAAAGACATTATAAATGTACCTTTCATGTTTCAAATTGCCCACCTGTTACATAAATATCACAAGAGAATGTAATGTGAGCTACATTGGGGATGGTAAAACAAGAGCTGAAAGAAGCAAACCAGCTGAGAAACACTTCATCCCGTGTTCACAGAAGAGAGAAAGAAAGAGAAAGATAAGGACCTAAAATGTAAGAGATTAAAACTATTTCCACAAAAATCATAGGGATGACTATGTAAAGGCAGCCTCTAGAAAAACACTCAATCACACATGTTATCATGAGACACATCGCAGTCAATCAAAAACAGGGAGGGAACTAAGGCTGCCTCAATAAACAAAATAGAATGTATATATTTTTACCAAAAGTACTTACAGATAAGTCTATAAGGATGAAAATGGAGGGAAAGGGAAGGAAGGGCGGGGAGAGACGGACAGGGAGAGGCACATAGAGAAAGTACCATCTCAGAGTTGTGGGTGTTTTCTGTCAAGCTTGGTAGTGATAGAAATCATAAGTACAATACTCATATTTTATTTTAAACACATCTGCTAACAAAAGCCTTTACATTCCGATCAAAGGAAAATGAGACTATTTAGGGTAGAAAAATTAAATGCATGTGCTGTCCCTTTCATACTCATAATAACGGTGCCAAAAATATTTGTAGTTTCTCAGGACTGAATTTATTCCAATTCTATTATGAAGCATCATGGAAAGGAAAGGTTTCCTGGAAAATAGATTAAAGTATAAAAGACAACATTGAGTCGGGGATCTGACTCAAAACCTGAAGAGAAGACTAAGCCAAAATATCCCTTGAACTCATGGTAAAGGAATGAAGATATTTGTCCACTGACATTTCCAACTTGCTACAGATCACTGAATTACATACATGGTTTATTTATCCCTTTTTAACAGCCCAAATCCACCATTTCTACCACCTCTGCTTTTCTCATCGTTATATCACAGACTTCCTTTTAGATCGTAGGTCTTTGGACCATGAGCAGCCAAATTCACTCTTACTTTAATCATGAAATCCTGGAATTCCAGCCTAATACACTAAGTGCAGAAAAGAAGTATGCTCACCTTCTGCATGCAGGAGGAAAGTGTGTGCTTGTGCACAAGAGTTTGGACTGCAGCAGAGTTAATTACTCTTCAGGAAATTGTCATATCTCTCCCTCAACAGGAAGAACTTTTTTTTTCCTGAAACTATGATTTATTTTTCCACTTAAGCAGGTAATTCTAATTGTCTAATGAAATGCATGTTGAAGAGACACGACTGGATCTTAAATGAGGTTTGCAGTTTGGCTGGCTGCCTTGCACATCACTGATAGTCCTTAAACACAAATAAGTAAGGCATATTCTATGTAATGTTGCCCCCTTAAGCCAAAACACAGTAGGAAAAAAATACAAGAAAAAAATAAATCTATATCCTGCCACTAGGTTACTAGGGCCAAGCTTGGCCAAGCCCATTCAGTCTATCGGCGGAAGAAAAGCTGCTCCAAGGGAATTGCAGATAGGAGGGAGAAAAAAAAAATGAAAACTGTCGGGATCCAAAGCGATTTGTTACACAGAGTTGTCTCAAAATCTGATATAACATTTGTACAAAGATTCCTTTCCCCATGAAGTGTAACATTTTTAGTTGTAAACCTAGGACAAAAATCGAAGAACTCCTAAGTTAAGCTTATCATTATTACCTTGTTAAGTCCTTCAGTTCTTAGTTCAAAGCAAAATTATGATTATAAAATTTTCCTTAATGCAAAATATAGTGCTATTATCATATTAATAAATCAGCTCATTTGGCATTCAAAACAATGTTCTGTTAATTTTACCTGAAGAAACTACAGCACCATCGTGATTGTATGGCAGCTGAGAGCCTTTAGTGTGTGGGAGATACTAAAATTGGATTAGAATATAACTTGTTTACACAACTGAAGTATGGTTACTTCAAGAAAAAGAACAATATAACAAAGTCTGTGATGAAATTATGATTAGCACTGGCAAAAATTGCTCTTTTTTGAAAATATTAAGTACTGCCATTATTTCCATCTGTAAAACATAAGCAGAATTGAAATGATTTGTTGTATTTCTTACAAAAATATGAATTAATTTCACATCAAATGTATGAGTGACATATTTCTAGCTCTATCCTGTCAAAATTTTATATTGGCTGTATTTATATCATTTATTAAAAGTGTTTTAAATGATAAATCAAATAAAGACATTATCTTCCTTTTCACTTTTGGTATTTTTGGAGAGATAGTGTCTCTTTTTAGTCCAGGCTGGCCTTAAACTTTCTATGTAGTTGGCCAAGAACTCATAGCAATTCTGCCTGTGCCTCCCCAGTGGTGAGATTACAAGCATACACCACAATACCCAGCTTATGTGAATCTGGGAAATCAAACCCAGGGTCTTCAGCTTACCAGGCAAGTGCTGGAAACACTGAGGTATTCCTCAAACCCTCTCTTCTTTTTCTAAGTGTAAGTTGCGATGGGGCTCGTCAACAGGTGGCCTTCAATTGGGATTTCTTGCTTTAATTAATATTTTCAAAGGAAATTGAAGAGAAATGAACACTTAAGGGTGTTGAATTATCTATATATTTTACATAAAATTGTCGTTGCAAAGTTCCAGGCTTAGAAGACCTCAGCATACACCTCACCCCAACTCCTACTACAGTTTTTAGAAATATGAAACACTGATGCTTTTTGATTCTTAAATGTAGTGTGAATACAAGTATCTTTTAACACACTGCTATTTTTGCTGATCTGAGGCCTACACTCCACATAAAGAGAACATAAGCTCTATGTGGTATCTGTGATCTTCTCTTCATACTTCTATGACTCTGACTCCCCGTAAGACAGAAATTGTATGGCCTCTAATTAGTGCAATGTTTGGAGACTCAAAATCAGAGAAAACAGAAGCTCTGGCTGACATTGCACTCCAGGATAGCTAGGGTTTAGGTTGTACCTATATCTGATGCGCTTTGCGGGTTGCTTTTAGAAGGCCAAATATCTGTATTACTAGTATTGTTTACTTGACATGGGAAAACATGTATTTACTGAAGAAACAAAAATAATGGAGTGGTAGAATTGTAAATTAGTTGATGATGCTTTTTTGAATTAAAATTTGTATGCAAAGATGACAGATAGGGATTGATCACTATTCACGAACATCTGAAAAATCTTATGGAAGAGAATACACTAATAGGATGACAATGTGAACCATGGTGTGTGACTGAGGGAACAGGATCACGTCAGGGGCAGAAGGAAGGAGCAGAGGGGTGGAGGACATTCTCGTGCGAGTTTATGAACAGAAGATTAGCATGTGGTTGGGATGTTGATACAAAAACTGCTGTTTGATATTTACTTCAATTGTATGTTTTGCAGACATCGGTAATGTGAATTCTACTGCCAAAAATTATGTAGTACTCGCAAGATATTTCATTGATGTTTTACAAGAATCCAAAATCTTCAAATACTCTACAAGCTGAAGGCCATATTGTAACTCATTATAATTCAAGATATAATTTTCATCTTAATATTACTTTCATATTTTAAATTTCTATGCACTACAGAGAATTTCATATTCATGATTTCACAGCTTAAGTATATATTTTCTAATTAAAGGCACATTTTAAAATCTTTCTTAAATTACAAATTACAAGTTTTATATAAAGAAATGTATTAATACCGAAATCTATTTCAGAAACAAACAACTATCTATGGAAAAAGAATGGATTGAGAGATGAGGTAACTTCTTCTCCACTTGTACCTAGACAAAGTCCAATTTCAGGAACTGCTGAAGATATGCATCAAATATAAAATGAAATCATCATTGAGGGCTTTGTTCACAGTTTTGTTGTTATTGCTATGTTTGGATGTGGTTCTATTCAATTTTTTCCCCATTTTGTTGATATGTGTAATAATGAATCTTCTTTCTCTGTTTGGAATGTACCAGAAGAAAATAATCTACTCATTGATTCATTTTATCCTAATGTCTAAAATTCTCAAACAGATGGGGGGAAAGTACAAATACAAAACCTGCAGAGTTATTATAGCTCAATTAAAAGTGACAGCAAATACTCAAGGAAAGGCGGTGTTATGATTTGGATCAAAGGCATCTGCCAAGAAGCTCATGGTTTCC
Source organism: Ctenodactylus gundi (assembly GCA_004027205.1). Lineage (NCBI taxonomy): Eukaryota > Metazoa > Chordata > Mammalia > Rodentia > Ctenodactylidae > Ctenodactylus > Ctenodactylus gundi. The sequence continues at coordinate 34,230 of PVKB01006669.1, forward strand.
ACGTCTGGTCTTTGGGAGTGAGACTGAATCGCAGGGTACTGACCTCATGAATGGATCAACAGCTGACCGTGCTGTTAGGGTGTGTTGTCTGACAGGTGGTGTGTTGCTGAAGGGTTTGTCTTTCTTCTGGCTGTCGTCCTGTTCTCTCCGTTTCATTGCTTACATGTGTCAAGCAGCTTTCTTTTGCCTTTTTCTTTCACCATGATGCTTCTGCCTTGCAGCCAGCCAAACGTGGGCTGAAATTTTTAAGAACATGAGCTAAAACTAACTTTTTTCATTGAATTGTGTAATTTGTCTCTGCAACAATAAAAAAAAAGCTAACTAAGGTGGATGCTTAGGAAGAGAAAAATAGATACATAAAGTGATAAGATATTTCTCAAAAACATAATCAGAGGCAGACCTTGGTGTTGTCTTCCATGTGGTTCTGGTTTTATAGGCAGAATGCAACGGTTGTTGGGTAAGGAAAGTTTTCACACAGGATTCAATAAAAGAGTTGAGAGGCCAGGCAGTGTCCATCTATGACGACAGTATATGAAGTTGTGTGAAGGAACGGCATAGCATTTAAAGCACTTGTCTTGCAAGCCAAAGGTCCTGAGTTCAGTTCCCCAGCAGCACATAAAGCCGGGTGGGGTGATACACACCTGTAATTTCAGCACTCTGGATGCTGAGGCAGGAGGATTGCTGTGAATATAAGGCCAGTCTGAGCTACAGAGAGAGACCCTGTCTCAAATGGGGGGGGGGGGAGGGAAGACACTGAATTTCATATATATATTTAATTAATTTAATTTGTTGTGTTTAAACTTTCGGTTTAATCAGTTATTTTAAATACACTCAGCTTATATAGTAAGTGTCATAGACGCAAAATTTTAACAATTATATCTAACATTTTAATTATATTCTCACAAAGTAGGTAAATGCTACATGTAGATTTTTAATGTAATCTAACCAATTAAATAGTACTTGTTTATTTTGTGACAAAATGTGGGTCTATATTATGTCTTAGCCCCCAAGTTTTAGTGTCTTTTTTGAGAATAAAAGGTGTTTTTTCTTCTGTTTGTTTGTTTTTCAGAAACAATGGATAGAGGGATAAAATCTCTCAGTGTCTGGGATAATGTTCTGAGCGAACTTCCCTCTACATTGGTTAAGTTCATAGAGCTTTTCTCTTTTATGCTATGTGAATAATTAAATAGTAAGTATCTATCTTGTGACGAAAAGTGAGTCTATTGTCTTTAAGCCTCTGAGTTTTATTACATTTGTTATTTTTCTTCTTCATATAAAAAGTTGTCCCTTTATAATCCAAACATGAAGGTTAAGTGTTAATTTGTATCATCTACAAGAATTTTATGTCACTGCTACTGTAAATATGCAAAGGAATGGGAATTTTTAAAGTAGGTCCATTGATATCATGATTTTATTAAGTGTTATCAGTATATTTTGTTTTCATAGTGCTTGAAATTAGGGGGATACAATAGATGAGATAGTGTTTTAAACTAAATAACTAAGAAACTATACTGTATTGAAAAAGAACTGATGCACTCTTATAGAAATCATGTTATTCTAGCAATTCAATATATTGTGCCATAAGGTCTAGTTGTACTTTCTAAAGAAAGTAATAAAATAATGAGTTTACTCATACTGCTATACTATTGAGTAGAAATAACACAACAACATGAAAAATAAAATTGCATGCTTCTAATAGGACACTCAAAATACACATAAAAGCTGAAAATATTCAAGGAAAACCAATTATCATCTTATTCCATTATGGACCATTAGGTCTCTAGAGTTCCATTAGATATGCACTTATTTTACTTGCTAATTTTATTTTTGAGCATCTAAAATCTCATTTTGAACTTCAAAATCACATTAGGCAGACATCTTAGCATACTTTGTTCTTTCCCCAGTGGCTAGAATTTGGAAGACTAAGAAGAACCAAGAAGAGAAAACTAATTTTATCACACCCCAGTTTTATAATAGTCTCAAATATTTGTGAATTTCATAATACTATTGGAAACACAAACTCATATATGGTAATTTGTCAAATCTTTTGCAATTTTTTGCCTTTATAATATGCTATCATTTTTCTGGGCAAAAATACCTATTTTTCCTTTATTTTTCATTTGTGACATTTCTGTCAATACAGTCCATTCTGAAGTTTGCTTTTCCTCAGTGTGTCTCGCTAAGTTTAGTATTCCCTAATTTACAGAGTGTAAAGTACATACTGTTGGTCAGGCTTTGATTCCTTCTAAATTTGATCCTCATCCTAATGTTGTATTATATTATTTCTTAATTGTAATTCTTCAAAGAATGCCGTGCTTTTTTTTCTGAATCTCACCTTTTGTGAATTTTTTTCTATTTTTTCATTAGTTCCATTTAAAGTATCATTTAGAAATTTCTTTGGAGAATATATCTTTCCTTTTTAAGTTCATTGGTGCCCTTCCTATATTTTCCTATTAAGTGATAGGTGGTCTTATTAAAGCAAGTCAGTACAGGAAGGGCACCAAAATGACATAGATAGATAGATAGATAGATAGATAGATAGATAGATAGATAGATAGATATTATTCATCGACAGAAACTCAGCAGATGAAACTAAATAAATCCATCACAGATATTACAAATTAAATTATACTCATGAATTCTAGCAAGCTCCACCGATCTTTATGGCTAAAATTTGCTTTTCTAGTACTTTTAATCTTCTATCAATTCATAAACTAGTCTTTTCTTCAGTAACACTCATTTACTTGATAAAATTAGTCTTATACACTTTTTTGTTAGACTTGACTATATATATACAGTTACAAATATTGAGATCTATCCTTGTCTACGCTTATTTAGAAATGGTGATTTTTCACTCTTAAATTGTGAAAATATTCAATAGGACAATGAGTAGTAATTAAAATACTATGTGAAACTGATGGACCATCACTGACAAGAAATCCACCATTTCTGGTCCTAGACATTTTGACAGTAGTTTTAATTCTGAAGAGATGGTGGGACATGATCCAGGTGGGGGAATGTCTAGGGTCAATTTGTCAGGGTCAAAACAATAGGGTGAAAGCAGTCATCATTCATGCAGCTTAGCACAGGTGCCTATATTTTAGTGGAGGGAACAGAGGACACACAACGTGAAGGAGTCTATGGAAAATGAAATATCCCAAGCAGGATTAAGAAGCAGTCTACCTAGTCAGGCAGCCAGACATGTGATGTGAGAATTCAGGCAGTCTAGGGAGGGTACCCATGCCAAAGTGCAAGTGCTGCCAGGGCCTGTGCAGACTAAAGAGTGTTGGTAGGGACAACGCCATGATATGGCAGAGTGAGAACAGTAGTTCAGTGGGAAAACATGGGCTGTTGTCATAATACAAGTTTTATCTATGAAAACAAACTGAAATTAGATTTAAATCACATACCACATTTTAATAAAAGATATTCAACTGAAATAGCATAGATTTATTAATATAAATCAGTAAATTCATTTTGATAAATAACACATAGGACATGGAAAATAACTCAGAATATGAGGTAATGAATAATGTTAGTAATGCCATAATTATTGTTTCTGTGAAGTAAAATTTTTATAAAGATTAAAAATTTACAGATAAAATTAGGCAAAAAGTTAATGAATAGAATCTTATTGAAGTGAAGACATTTGCTCTTAAAAGCAAACTTTAAAGGAAAGACAAAGGGAAAGAGGAGGACTGGGGGGTGAAGGGAGGGAAGTGAGGGTAGTGGGACGGACAAAGGGACAGCGGGAAAGCCCTTGTCACTTTGATAAGGAAAGTATGTGCACAAAATGCTCAACTCCATTGTAAACCTTAAATTCTGAGCGTGTACATATCAATAAAATGGGGGGGGGGGGAAGCAAAAAAAATGTATGAGGAGCACAAAAGGGGATTACAAACCAGGAGACTTTGTTTTAGCGTAATTATTTTCTGAAAGATAATATGAAATAGTTAAGTAATGCCTATAAAAGTACAAGAAAAAAAAGAGAAACAATCAGTACAAACTTCATATGATTGATCAAATGCAAGCAAAAAACAAAAGACATTATAGATACAGGGTTGAAAGATACTTTTCTACATCATGATACCGGAAACAAGAAGCATGTATCTAGAAGAATAGAAACAGACATTCTATTAATACAAACAATTCAGATTTAGGAAAACTAAATAATATATGTGTGTGTGCTTAGAAGCAAATGTAAAAGATTAAACTCAAGAGAGTTCTTGATTCTGAAAGAGGAAAACAGTATTTGGAATAATTGGGGAGAAACTTCTAGATTACTTTGAGCAACTTATTGTTACTTGGATTCTGTATTCAATACTTTTACTAACATTTAATGACATATATGTATAAATTTCATTATCTGAGAATGCTTTATATATACATTTGCATTAAATAATGTGAATAAAGTTAATGGATATGTTTATATACACACAAATTACATGCATGCATGTGTAATACACCTAAATATGTGTTAAAAGAAACATATTAGATGTAAAACTATATAATTCTTAGTGAAAATTCTTGAATGTTATGATTATGGAATAATATAAATTGGGATAATTGGTATTTACTCTTTTAGAAGTAATTTTGCATATATCACAGTTTAAAGATTCCAGGATTCCACACTCTTGCTAGTTAAGCAAATTGATGCTCCTGGAATATATTTTAGGTCAGTTTATTTGTAATAATTCCTTTTTGACTAAATAATATTACACAATTAGGTAAATTTTTAAAAGATTAGTCTTGCCTTGTCTAAGGGTAAATTAGGCTAATTCAAATTTATTAAGAATAGGTGCTCCATCAGTAATCATTTTTAGTTGAAAATTTACATTGTTGCTTAAGAAACTTGGTTAATTTAGGAAAAGAATAAGTGATAAGTTTCATTAATTTTCTGGCAGAAAATTAGAAAGAGTTCCTTTTTGAAGTAATTCACAATGAATTATAGCAAAGTTGATAAGTATAAAAACAATCTTACATTTAGAAAAACAGGCATTAGAAGATACAATGAAAAAGTTATCAGAGCAGAAAAAGAAATTTCCAACGATTTCATTCCTTAGTTATTTATACATTCATGAAATTCATGTATTTTGATGACACTAATAATTAATAGGCATAAGAAAAAGCACAAAACATTTCTGTTTTGTATTTTCTCTCATTCTTAAGCACAAAATGTCAGATTACAAAATTTTTATGCACTTTACATTCAAATAGTCTCCTGAAAGAGCTATAAAAATGTTATAGGTTGTAGAAATTAATTCATGAGTGGTTCTGAAGGCAGAACAGCTCTAAATTAACCTTGCTTGAAGGAGAACTCAGTGTTCTTGCTCATTAAGGTTTCCAGCTGTGTTTAAGCCCTGTGGTAGACACTCCTCTTTTTTTCAGTTGGGAACTCACAATACAAACCACTTTTCAAAGTTCTTGTATTTATTACCCTATTTCTCAAGGAAAGAAGCTTTTGATAACATCTAACAATTGATATTCAGAAATATCCAGCAATAGGCTTTATTCCTAGCACACTCCTTGCAAGCCTGTAAGACAATTTAGTAGAAAAGAAATCAAGACAACAGCCAAATATATAGTGCATGGGCTCTTTCTGTTTTATTTTGTAATTTAAATTTTCTCCTTGGTAGAATTCAATACCTACCTATTCTATCAAGGAATGCATTTGTTCAAAAAAAAAGTCAATATTGGAAGCACAGTGTTTTATGTAACAGAAATCAGTTAAGCATTTCTACATTTGGGTTTCTCTTACATGTTATATAATAAAATACAGATTGCATTTAAAAATATATACTACTTTGTGATGAAAAGAATAAAGGTAGATCTGTTCGACTATGGTTAACATAGGGATAGAAATGTCTAGGTAGTATCCAGTCCTCATGGCAAAGCAAAGAATTACAGTGTTTTTATTAACTTTTCCAGAATACATTTATATGTAACTTAGAGATCAATATTACAAATATGTTGCATGAAAGTAACACAGTGAAGAGCTGGAGGAATAGGTCAGTGGTTAAAGTGCTTACCTAGAAAGCACTGAGTACTCAAGTTCATATTCCCCAGCACCACATAAACTGGGTGCTGTGGGGCATGCCTATAATCCTAGCACTCAGAAGGCTGAGGCAAGAGGACTGGTGTGATTTTGTGTCCAGTCTGGGCTACATGGTGAGCTCAGAACCAGTCGGGACTACAGAGTGAGATTTTTGTCTCAAAAAAAAAGTAAAAGTGAAAAATACAGGATCCTTATGAACTCAAATTACATAACTCGGTGAGTGTGTTACTGTAAAACAATAATTTAATGGTCATCTCATTTAGGGAGTAGAATATTGCTAAATGTTCTGACATAAAATACTTTGAAAATATGTGGTCCACAGGAAATTACCAGACTTGATAAGTATTTTCATCATGATTGTAAAAACAGTGACTAATTAAAAATAGATTTTTGTGATCTGAGCAAAATTTGTAAGATAATGATATGAAAAAAGAAGAAATTAAGCATTTCTTTGATAGCAAATATTGTTTTTTTTTTTTTTTTTGAGACAAGATCATACTCTGTAGTAGTGGCTGGTCCTGAACTCACTATGTAGCTCAAACTGGCCTCAAAGACATGGCAATCCTCCTGGGTTCAGCCTTTCAAGTGCTGGGATTACAAGAATGCGCCACTACACACAGTTTATATGGTGATGAGGAATCTAACCCAGGATCTTGTGCTTGCTAAGCCAGCACTCTAATCACAGTGGCATTCCTTCAGCCCTCAGGGAGAATTTTTAAGTAAGAGTTTAAAGGATGGAATGTTACCAGAAAAAGTATGGGTAAAAGTACTTCCAAGAGGGAGAAGTTCACATGTGGAAAGCCTTAAGGAAGGGCTGTGTTAGAGAAAATGTCTGATGCCCGGGCCAGCCAAAAGGAAAGGACTGGCGCAGTGCAATTCTTGGTTTTGAAGGTGAATCTGTACTCTAACAGAAAATACCATATAAATAAGTTTTAATTTTAATCAAAATACACTAGAAAGTCATGAAATTTGTTAAAGGGGAGTGGTCAGCTACTTGTTTTACCAAGGGATGCATTTTATTCTGCCTTATGATGATTTCATTCTGTGTACCGTGTAGAAAATGGAGTTGAAAGGAAACGCAAAAGAGTGGAAAATTCAGCAAAAATCCCAGTAAACAAAACAACACGGACCGACTTACACACAAGGTAAGGGTCAGTGAAGCTGGAGAGAGACGGGTGAATACACATACATATTCACATAATCCCTCGAGGAAGTATTTATGGAGAAATATGGAGGAGAAGGAGCGGATCATAGACTCAGTTTTTGGTTTGGGCCGCTAGAAGGCTTGTCAGAAGATCACATGATTGGCAGTGATAGGTGCCAGGAATGATGTTAAAAGCCTTCAGCAATCTGATGCTTTTAGAGGAAGCAATTCCTGTGGAGAATTTCAGAAAAAAAGTTAATGGACAGAGTAGTAGCAGAGATGGAAAGCTCTTAAATTGATCAAGAGAAACAGAAACAACTCTGTAGTTGGAGGTGTAATTGGAGCTAATGAAAGTGGGTGTAGTTTGTTTTTTATTCCTTCAAGGTTCCTATATGATTATAGCGATATGAGAGGGCTAGTGATTGTAATGACAGTGGTGCTGCTGCTGAAATGATGCTTGTGATTATGTAATTGTTCACATATTATGATTGTGGGTTTTCTTATTTTAAATGAAAACAACATACAATCTACATCAAACTTTCATTTTCTCTCTCTTGAGTGAATGTTATCCTCGTTTTCCTCTACCTCTATTAAATAATTACCAACATTTGTTTAAAATGAAAAAGAAATGTAGTTTTAAATACTTCAGAGCAATTTAGGAAGTTCGTGAGTACAGTTTTATGAAGTTCCTTGGTACTACCTTACAACTTAATTGTAAATCTCTGCAATCCAATGATAGTCATAAAAAATTCAGAGTGTCGACTTCACTGGCATTAAAAATATTTCTCATCCATGGAGTAGAATTTAAACTCTTCTGACTTATGACACACACACAAAAAAAATCTTAGCTGAAACTCTGTCATTCCATAATCAAACTATTATTCTTATTTACCTCATATGATGCTTAGTAAGATAGTTGGCAGAATATGTATATTTCACAAAGTAGAAACTGAATCTTTTGTTTTTAAGTACAATTTGTCTAAAGAAGGGACCATCTGCTGATTTTGAATAAATTTTAATCTGGCTAATTAGTAGCAACCTTTGAGTCATTATAGTTTTTTCACTAACATAGCTGCAGGTTCAAGTTTAAGATCCCAAAAGCAGTTGTATGTATGTATGTATGACTGTGTGTGTGTGAGTGTGTGTGTGAGTGTGTGTATGTGTGAAGGCATGTGTGTGCTTGATTTTAATTATAACTTATAAGGAGGATATGCCTCTGTTAAATGCATGCCTAGCTGTTTTTTTTTTTTCCTGAAGATTTCTTGTTACTATGAGTCTTGGGAAATGGCATGTTGAATGAGCAGCCCTGTCATACATGGGGGTTGTCTCCTCACATTCTATGCATTCACTAGAGAAGTTTACTTTTTTGTTTAGTTTTAGTTATTTGTTTTGTTTGTTTGGTGGTCATTGTGATGGAATCCAGACCTGAGCACTGAGCTACATCCCCAGCCCATTTTTTTTTGTTTTGTTTTGTTTTGTTTTGTTTTTATCTTCAGATCCGGTCTTGCTAAGTTACTCAGTTGTTCCGACTGGGCTCCCACTTGTGACCCTCTTGCCACAGCCTCCAGGCAGGTAGGGATTACAGCCGGAGCCAAGGGCCCAGCAAGTTTTGTTTCATCATTTCTCTTATTTTCTAGACCTCCTGATTTGCTAAACAGTAAGAATAAGTGCATATTTTGAAATAGGAGGCTAGTAAAGAAATCATCGTCAGTCACACAAAGTGTGCTACACTTTGATCGATTTGTCCCAATTACAGAGTTCTGGCATTCCTTTCTTAGAGCATTTACTTTAAGATACCTTAAATTGTAAATTCTCTCTCTGCCCGTTTGAGATATAATTTCTTTTCTTAGTCTGTTGTCAGTTTATCAGTCTTTAGTCATACTTGTAGACCCACAAACCATTTCTTTCTAAATTTAAGAACCAAAGAAAACAGGACCCTCATCTGCCAGTATCTGTGGGAGGAAAGGAAGCTAATTTCCCAAGTGCCCAGTAGACAACAGAGATGACCCATTGACATTGACCCGACCAACACATTTTCACAAAAATCCAATTCTTAACTCTCCATATTTGCATTCCATTTGCATTCTATTTCGCTATTGCAACACTGTTGACCTTTATTGCAATAATTTTTATCAGTCTTTAGTTGTTAACTTTCTCATATGCAAATATTCTTTGGTAATATAAACAACCTGTATTCTCTATAGCCATTGATTTTTAAAAATCTACCATGTAGGTCAGCAGAGTTTTCCTTTAAATCCCATATCTTTTAGAGTATATTTTGAACTTATTGAATAAAATTGATTAAATATCTTTATTAAATTTTGAGGAAGTAGGTAAGAAGAATCTTTAAATAGTAGATAACACATTTAAGAAAGAGAACACTTACAGCATTTTGCTGTTTGCTTTTATAAAATAGTTTCGGATTGTATATGAGAGAAAATTAATTACTGGCATTCAAGTCAATAAAGTAATGAGTACATGATAGAGAGAGACACTGAGTAAAAAATGTGTACATTCTTAAATTCATGTTCTACAAATACTTCTTTAAGCCCTCACTTTTTTTCTGTTTCTCTCTGTCTTTGTTTTCACTCTCTTTTTGTTCTATGCTTTTACTAGATTATACACACTATTATAATTTAAGGTTGCTGAAGATCAGGACAATATATATATTACAACTATGTACAAGAGGCTTAGGAAATTGAATGGTTGTTTAACTATTATTAAGTACTGAAATCAATGATGTTTGCCTCCTGTGGCTGGAATATATTTTTATAACCAACAAATTATCTTATCTAATATTGAATCACAAACACACAATTGAACCTAAGGGGTAACTCTTGAATTTCTGAATTGTTGTCATAGCAAGTCATATACCAAATAAAATAATATAATTGAATTATCAGTGATAATTACAGACTTGGTGATGCCACGGGGTGCACGTGATTTGCCTTCTCCCCCAACATAAAATTTTAAGGTCAAAGAAAGCTGTGTTTGAGATAAATGACTGAAGTATAGCTCTAGAATTCAGAAAAGAAAAGAAGTCGGGAACCCTAGGAGACAGGAAGACCTGAAAAACAACATACTAGACGGAAAAGGTTATGCCTGTAACTGTCTCCACCCCTGGGGCAGGAAAACATTCTAGTGCAAGAGAAAAGTTTAGTCTGAGAGCATGTGGACCCCATTGCTGCAAGCATCAATATTCCTAGGTATAGGGTCATTCTGTGTTACCACAGGCTGTGAGCCCTCTTAAATTTGCTACCTGGATTCCACACAGCAGTGTTGGAGGGAGTAGAACCTAACATACTCTCTTCCTACCTGCAAACCAGGCTACGACTATCCTTTCCTGCTATAAGGAGAATGGAAATTGTCAAAATTCATATTGCCTTAAAAGGACAGAATCATGTGAATATCCCCATTCCTGTGCCCAACCAACATTCTACCACAATGCCAGCATAACCTTAGAAGCGCAACTAGAAACACAAATAGAGCTGTCACCTCAGCATCCAAACATTCAGAGTTCTCTGTACAATAAAAGACAGCTAGTTCAGCTCAATAAGGGAGACATAATCTGAGAAACCACAAAGCTTGCCACAGGGCACAGGGCCCATCTACCTCCACTTGCCTCTGCCATAATCTTGCATGGTTTCATGTTCAGTGAACTCTATGCCATCAACAGGAAAAGGGGCATGAAGACCACATGTCTGTCATTGCTACTGAAAAATTGTATTCTATGTACCTGCTTCCACCAGAGTGAGGATTGTCAGAGCCCAGCTATGAGCCAACCTTGACCCAGTCATAAGTAAGGAAATGTTTCACATTTCCAGAACCAATATATTTATAATTAATATGGTCAAAAGTGTTTCCCTATCTCACTTCGACATATCACCCCTCACTGGATTGATGGCGTGCTTCCAACCTGTGTGCTCCTGGAGACAAATACGCAGACTGCCGCCACACGTACTGCACCCAAAGAAACTTACTGTTACTTATAAAGAGAACACCAAGGGGTAAAAATGAAAACCAAAGTCAATATCATGTACCAAATTAGACAAAACTTCACAAAGAAAACGTATTACTACGAAATCCAACCTATAAAAGAGGTAGATCCTTTGAGATACCAGATGTGCACATGTCAAGAAGAGAAGTATAAAAAAGCAATGTAACAATAAATTCCCAATTTTGCAAGAATGTTTTCAGTAAACCTCGCAAGAAGATACTGGTCTAATGCTTGAAAAAGAATTCAAAAGAATGATCTAAGGGTTTATAATTTGAATATGACAATGTCCTGATACAGCAGTGTGAAGAAAGCTTGGTCATCAGAGTGATTGCATGAGTAGGTGCTGTGGACCTTGAAGATGTAGGGCCCCTAGAAAGGTCTTCAGGTGAACAAGGGCATGACCTTAAAAGAAACTGTGGAAACACAGTCTCTCATTGTCTGTTTCCTCACTCATAATGTGACCACTTACCCTGCAATACAATCCTTCCATGATGTGCTGTTTTCACAAATTCAAACCAGTAACGCCATCTGGCCTTAGAAGTGAAACTCCAGAAAGGCAATCCAAGATAAAGTCTCCTCACTCCAAGAATACTCGAGGTTAGTGTTTAGTGATAATGACCTGACTCTGACTAAAGTACTAAGGAAACTCAAAGGGATACAAGGACATATAGGCAGATAAGTCAATTAAAATAGGAAAAAAAAAATAGGTAAAAATGAGAAATTTAGAAAACAAGGCTTATCAAAATGATTGAAATGAAAATTTCAAGTTGAATAACTCAAGTAATAAGGATAACACGATCATTTGGGCATGGAAGTACATGTCTGTATTTCCAGGACTCTAAGAACTTAAAGTAGAATAAATGTTATAGTCAAGCCTACCATAATTAGCAGATCACTGAGAGTCTTTCTTAAATAAGATATTAAAGGACTGGAGGAATGGCACAGAGGTTAAAGTGCTTGCTGAGTAAACACATAGCTCTAAATTTTATTCCCTGGCACCACATAAACTGAGCACGATGGCACATATCTATATTCTAGCACTTGGGAGGCTGAGGCAGAAGGACTGTCATGAGTCCAGAGCTAGCCTGGGCTACATAGTGAGTTCAGTACAAGCTTCAAAATAAGTAAATAAATAAATAATATATTAGAAAAGGGTAGTGAGTATAGCTCAGCATTCAGAGCATGTATTCAATCTTCAGTACAAAAATAATAATATAAACATAAAAAGAATAACGAAACAAATACCTGAGAAATCCCAGGAACAGAGTACATCAAAATGAAAGAATTTCACATGGTAAGAAAAAAAATTTTTGAAGTATCACAAACAGAAGTAAAAGTTAAATAGAATATTGATAGCTTTCAGATCTACGGGGCATCATTTAAGTAAAAATTGAGTTGTGGAAATTCAAAGGAAATTACATAGAAACATAATTAATAAAATAACAGATGAAAGCTTTCCTCATCTTGGGAAAGAGATGAATTGTCAGGTCCATCGGGGCAAAATAATCTCAAATAAATTTGGCCAGAAGTTGTCCTCACCTCAGTATATCACAGCAAAACTGACAAATGTCTGAGAAAAGAGAATTCTACAGAGAACAGGAAAAACTGATAAACTGCAAATCAAGAAGCCTTACTGGTCTAGCAGGAGATTTCTCCTCAGCAATCTCCCAGTCTTGGAGACTACAGGACATATTTAACATTCTCAAACAGAAAAGCAAAACCAAGATTGCATCCACAAAAACGCATTACCTTGAGAACCTAGAGTGCTCCACTCAGTATTTCATTCATAAATAAAGAAGAAATAAAATATTTTTGAGACTAACAAAACCCAAAGAAATTCAGCATCACAGAAGTGCTGGATGCTCAAGTGAGCAGCAAGTATCTACTATCATAAAAGCATGAATCAATAAAACTGATTCGTAAGGCACATCTACTAATGAAAATAAAAGAATCAAACCCCATAGGTACAGATAGCTAAAAATGCCAAATAAAAACCAAATACTACTAGAATGAAAGGAATGAAAATTATATGAATGACTAAAATGGTTGGCAAATAATAAAACTAAACTATTTATCTTCATTTTCTGTGGGTCTTTCTTCTTTCTTTCTTTCTTTCTTTCTTTTTCTTTCTTTCTTTTTGAGACAGGGTCCCACTCCATAGCCCAGACTGCTCCACTATGGAGCCCAGGTCAATCTTGGACTCACAGGAATCCTCCTGTCTCAACTTCACAGAGTGTTGGAATTATAAGCATGTGCCACCATGCCCAGTTTAATAAACTATTTTTTATCAATAATAGGTTTCAACATTGATAAATTAATGTACTCAGTAAAAAATACTGTGGATGGATTGAACCAAAAATGATACTCAAATCTTTGCTACATATAAGAAACTTTATCATTAATGGTACAGATACTAAAAGTTGATTCAGAAAACAAATATTCCAAAAAGGAAGCCCAACAGTGACCAGAAATATATTTACTTATATAAGATAGAATTTAAGCCAGTTTGTTGAAAGAGCTAGTGATAAGAAGCTGTACTCTAGAATTAGAATCAATTCAACAAGAAAGATGAAAATAGGTGCACCCCAGGCTAAAACACTAAGATATATAATGGGCATTATATTATCTAAACAGAAAGGAAGACTCCAATCAATAACTAAGTATCTTAATGCTCTAATTGTAGCAATGCACAGATAATTGTGCAAAACACTGATGGCAAAGAGTAGCTTTAAAGTAACATATATAGAATTAATTGTTCCTAAAATGATTACAGAATATTTCAATCAATAGATGCAAAACTGATTTCCTCTTTTTAGCAATCAAATATCCTGTAGACTAGATTATATGCTATTACATACATGTACTTTAACAATTTTTGTATATATTAAAATGGTGTGCTTTCTCTTGTCACAGGAAACAAAGTAACAAGGAAGCCTTTTAAGTTAAACAACTATCTGGAAATTGCACAACATAGTCATAAATTGGGTAAATAAAGAAGTCAAAAATACATTTAAAATTTTTCTTTAAACAAACGAAAACCAGGGCAGACCAGATCCACATGTGAAATACTGCCAAAGCAGCACTAAAGCAGATTTTATAAAAATAGACACCTCTTTCAGACAGAGCAGGTGTAAGAAGGAAAGAGAGGAGAAAGAAAAGTATTTCACAACATAATGCTACAAATAAATTAACAAACTAAGGAAAAATAAATCCACCAACAGTATAAATAAAAATAAAAACAGCAAATGAAATTGAAACTAAAAAATGAAAAAAATAATGAAGTTTTTTTTTGTTTTTTTTTTTGTTTTTTTTTTTTTTTTTATATAAGGTTAACAGAATCAGCAAACTTTTAGCCAGTATCAGCAAGAGGAACAACTAGAGACAAAGCCACCTTGCATAAAAACATAAACAAACATTAAAGTCATCACCATTATGAGCTACAATATTCTAGTAAGTTTAAGCAATAAGAAAAAATTAGTAACTGTCTATATACATGTAACATATGAAAAACAAAACATGATGTCACAAAAAACTTGAAAAGATAACCAACACATAATGAGATACATTGAATAAAGAATGACAATTTTCCCAAAAAAATAAAAACCCAGGACAAAATGATTTCACTGATGAAATTTACTAAATATTTAAAAAATCTAATCCAAGTCTTCTCAAAATATTTTAATAGACTCAAAGAAGAACGGAAACATACTATAGATACAGAATTATCCCCATACAAAAATAAAGTTACATAGCCAAAGAAGAGCAATAAACATCATTGCTAAACAAAACTGAAGAAAAAACATACATAAAATTAAGAATCTATTAGCAAATTCAATCGAACATCAAATAAAATACATACCACGAACAAATGGCATTTATTTAGAATACAAAAATGATTGAACATATACATATCAGTTAGCTATGGTACAAGCTATGGTGTCAACTGGAAAGACATGAGCATATAGTGATGTCAATAGGAAAAAAGGCCTTCAATAAAGTTCAACGACATTTCATATTACATAAAAGTACACACATTACAGAAAAAGAGCATTTCTCATTACAATAACAGCTACAAAAACTCACAGCCAGCATCATATCAAGCGAGGACACATTCAAAATGATTTTTCAGTTTGAAAACAAAGCACCGGGACCTGCATTTCTCACTCCCCTCTGACGTAGTATTGGCAGTTATAGGCAGAACAACTAGCCTATAACTAAATAAATGGGTAAGTCAATAAATAAATAATAAATAAAAGTCATCCAAGGGATAAAATATAAGTCAAATTATTCTGTTTGCATATAATATGATCGTACACCCTAGAAAACCCTAGAGACACCACAAAAAAAAAAAAAACGATGGTAGAAGTAACAAATTCAGTGGAGCTGGAGGACGCAAACAAACATGCAAAGATGTGTAGCATCTTCATGTAAAAACGCATAGACTAAAAACAAATCATAAAAACAGATCCTCTCACAGGTTCCACACAAAAAATAGTTAATTTTCTAAAAATCAATTTAACCAAGAAGAAAACTAACTTTAGAATGAAAGTTTTTTTTTTTAATTATGAAAGAAATAATGGAGGATATACAAAGAAAAAGAAGATATCCCACGCTCATGTACCAAAAAAAAAAAAAAAAAAAAAAAAAAAAAAAACAGAATTGTTAAATATTGGAGTCAGAGCGGGTGAAAGAGGGCCTGGGAAGGTAAAAAGAGAGCCAGAAGGAAATGTTGCTTTGTGATGTGTGAGTACACAAAATGCTTAATTGTAATGTAGCTATTGTGCATTGCATATACATACTAATAAAAATGGGAAAATAATATCTGACTTTAATATAGTGTATAATCCCTGGAAGGCATTCTTCTATGTTCTGTATGTCATCACCTCATTAATCCCCACAAGAAACCAAGGAAACGATGCAACTATACAGGGGAAGAAACTAAAATCCAAGCTGCTGATAAAACTTCGGATATTTCATTCAGTTAGAAAGTCACAGAGCCAGGACTTGTCCTGAAGTTGCCTACTACAAAGTTTCTAATGCTGGATCATCATACTGAAGAGATTTTCCTTTCTAAAAACTACTTTTCTCAAGACCTTTAAATAATTTTTGTTTGTAACTAAACACCAATTAGCATCAACTAAATCGAACGGCATCTGGTATTGAAACCTATCTTTAGATAGGAAATCAGGAAAGATGGTAGCTCAACCAATGAAAACAAAAAAATATGGATCCCTCACTGTAAATAAAAACACACCAGTTCCTCAGAACATTTTTCTTAAGAAAATTACAACTTTTGGAAAATCTTTAGGGGAAATCACAATTTGTCTAGGGGCCCAGGACAGAGAAACTTTGTTGTAATGGAGTTAGAAAGTTAAAGGTCAAACGTCAACTCCAACCTGTCAATCTCTTTTGCTTCTCTGATTTGCAAATATTTCTCTGGCTTCCGATCTCAGCTGAGAAACTCCCTTCTCATACTGCGCTTGGAAACACTAACTTGTGAGCCATACGCTGTTCCTACAGGAAGCTACAAACAGAGCACTGTTTTTTCAGAAAATGAGGCTACATCAAGACCAGTATGGGGAGAAAGAGTGAAAAAGAAAAACAAACAAATGGAAAACCTAAGCCATGTACCCAAAATATAAAAAATCAAAAAAAAAAAATAATAATGCAAACAAATAGCGCTTTCCTCCTGATTGCTAGGTTATGCTAAATATTTACATCATATTATAATTTATCTTCATGTCTAAGAGGAAGATTTTGAAAGCAACATGGTAGATGATTAAGAAAAAAAAGAAAGTAAAAACTGCCTAATGAACAAAATTCATTTTGTTGTCAAATTCAATCAACAGAAAGTGAAGGCACAAATGAACCGTGATGGAGATTTCAGAAACAGTGACAGAACAAAGTGTCATGAGTTGGATATGTCCTTTAATTTTGGGTGAGTTTATCCAAGTATTAACAAAGACATAAATCTACTCTTCACTATCTTCATATATATATATATATATATATATATATATATATATATATATATATGTTTTTTATTATTAGTCAAATAAGAATTCAACCTCAAACACAACTTTCAACAGAAAAGAGTATTAAACAGTGAGCATATCTCTGTGTATTTTGTGCTACTGTTCAGATACAACTGGATGTTGACTTATAAAGAGCTTTTGAAAATGTTACATTTGTGTCACCTGCATAATTAAATCGGATATTGTACATATGGTGTCATGCTGTCTAGGTTATGACTTCTATCAACAGAATCATCACCATAGAGCTCATATATAAGTGACAGGAGTAAAACCTTTGATTTCATACTCGTGTCTCCTTGGGGGTGTCATCTTAATAAACCAAGTTGTTTTCATGTTAGATTCATAAGCATCCCTGAGCCATGTGAAAGCTAGCTACTCATTTCAATACCACACTGTGAGGGGAATAAAATTTATCTAAATTCTCAGTATCTGAGAATGCTGTTTTGTCCTATCATTGCTTGTAGTAATTTAATGTAATGTCTCTTGCAATTTACTGATTTTTAGTATTGTAATGCATTAAACATAGCTGAAAGACAACAAAGAACAATAATTTCATTGATTTTATAGTTAATATAAAAATGCAAAAGCAATTCTAAAAATACAAACAATGAATTATGTAGGGTTAGTTCATCAGAAGGGATAAGTATAGTGCAAAGTTCAAACATGACTGCTTAAGAGATCAACATTATTTTAGTAGCATAAACTCCATTCTGCTAAATTTTTCTTGACTTTAAAATAACATCTTAGATTTATTTTAGTGCAATCTCTTTATTTAAATACAAAGAGAATAATGTGTAAGTTTACAGTCCAATGCATTGCTAAAAAGTTTTTTTTTTTTTTTTGAAATACTGTTACAAACATCTAAATCCAAAGCCATGGTATTTCAAACATCCCAATTGCCCCTTTTGACCCTTATTTACCCCACTTCCTAAACTCAAGGCTTTTACATCAATTTGGTTTTAATTTAATCTCAAGTAAATGAAACTTAAGACACTTATTTGTGACTCTCAGTGTTTTTCTTAAAATTATTTTAAGAGATTCTTCTGTATTGATTCTTAAATTTTTTGTTCATTAATCCCACCATTATTAATGTGTTTTGTAATAGTGTCACTGTAACTGAGCATTTGTATTGTTTAGCTTTTTAAATATTATCAATAGAGTCATTTTGAAATTTTGCACAAATCTTTTAGGGATTACATCTCGGACATGTATCAAGAATTTCTGGATTTACTTGACGAAAATGAATATGCACTTCTACTTTATAAGATAATGCCAAATAGCTTGTAATAAAGCAATTGAACTAAATTATACTAGTTGCTCCACATGCTTAAAAGTGTTTGCCATTTTCTTAACCATTTCTTAATATCCATTAATAAGGAGGCAGTGGTAATATCCTGAGATACAATTTCCATTTCTTGGTGACAAAAATAACAGTTTTTTTGCATGTTTATTGACCATGTCATAACTTTGTTTTATGAAGCTCTCATTCAACGTTTTGGTCTATCTGCTCATTAGCCTCGATTATGTTCCTAATTCCTTTTGTCATAAATGTCAGTAATTTGATAAAATGTCTTACTTTTCTTTTAGTTTCCTTAAGATATTTATTGAAACTCTTTTTAAAATCCTTGTTAGCTTATTCCAAAAGTAAATAGCTGTAAATCTAATGTTTGTGTAATTTTTTTAGCCATATGTTTTGAGTGTACTCGGTTTTCTTTACTGATAAGTGTTTTAAAGGTTTTACATGCTACTGATTTCAGTGATCTATGATACTCACTTTCCTCTGCTAGGTAGAGAGCAGAAGCCGATTTCCTGGTGGGGGGGGGGGGGGGGGGAGAAACAAGAAAAGAATTCAATCTGCATAGATTGGAGGCTTAAAAGATTTATTTCCATTTGATTTCCATCGGATCACTCAGGTTTTTAAATTTTTGATTATACTCTCTAGGCTGGTCTCCCTCAGCTGGTCTATGATTTTTAACTAGTCTCACAAGATTGTTAGAATACTGCGGGATTTATGAGGTGCACGCTACAAAACCTTATACCGCCACGTGCCCTGCACGCTGGGAACTGAGTTCCACCAAAACGCACGGTGCTCAACTCCACACTAGTTTGTTGCTCACACAAATGACACTTTTCAGACATCTGCTCATGGGCAGAATTAGCAAAGCGCTCCAAAAGCAACGTGGAGGCAGATGCCGGCTTCCCTTTGAAGTGCTTCCATCTCTGCAGTTTTGGCTTCTCCCGTTCTCCTCAGCACTGCAGTTTTCTGATTTCTTCAAATAAGTATTTTTTTTCTATCTTAATAAGGATTTTACAGTTTTCTTTGGTTAGAAGACTGATCCAACACAAACTAGTTAATCCCAGAATGAGGCAAACCCACGTAGCAGTATATGTTACAGATAAATACAGACTCATTGATAATAAGGTGTCTTCATGTGTATTAGTACACGAAGCATACTAATTAAAATTGTATCTAAACGCAGTATTAGATTTTTTTTTGAGACAGGGTCTTGTTCTGTAGCCCAGGCTTGTCCTGAATTTACTATGAAGCCCAAGCTGGCCTTGGACTCACGTCAATCCTCCTGTCTCAGCCTGCCGAGTGCTGGGATTACAGGTGTGCACCACTATGCCTGCTTTATGTGGTGCTGCAGATTGAACTCAGGTACTTGGTGCTTGACTTAGCACTTGATAGTCAAGAGCTGTAACACCTGAGTCATTCCTGAAGCCCCAGCATAATTTTTTTGAAACATTAAGAATAAGAAGAGAAAAGGACAAAAATTAGTACAGAGGCTCAGCTAGAGTTCTTTCGTTTTTAAGTTTGAAATAGTCCGTGATCTACTTGTAATGGATATCTATTACACAATATGCTGTCATACATATTTTTCTTCAATTCTGCTATATCAAAGTAGATATTCTAGTTTTCTTATAATGTCATGAAGTAATTGCTATTTTTCAGGAGTAGATCTAAAAAAGGAGAAGAAAAGAAAATTGGTTGATTATATTGCCAACTGGAGATAAAAGGAAAATAGTTTTAAAAATGAGTTTAAGTACGAAAAGACAAAAAAAGGAATGAACATATATGCATAAAAAGGGAAAAATAGAAAATATTCCTCTTGAGCAAGAGAATATATTTTGTTAAACAGAAAACAATGGTGGAACAAGCCAAGCTTATATAATTAAAATTTTGTTTAAGTAATAGTTTATTTTTTGTTCTTAAACCTTATTCATGTAATAGTAATTGTTTTTCCAAATTATTCTCTTTGTGTGTATTCAAGATACATAATAATCACGTTCCACTTGAGAAACCGATGTGCATCCACAGCACATCTTAATAATTTGTCATTGCCTTCTCCTTTCTTACACTCTCATCCCCACCTCTTTCCACTCTCCACAAATTTCTTGTGATTTTTCCAAATTCTGTTTAATTTTAATCTGCTCATGCTTTGTTATTTAACTCATTTTTTTCCTGATCTAATTCTCTGCTTTTCCTCGTTTTTCTCTCAAAAACTAAATCTCATGTTAGATGTA